>JAKWJD010001764.1:38742561-38877077 GCA_027705065.1 Solanum peruvianum
TTGCAAAGTGCAAATGAAAAGTCATTTCTTTGGATCTGGATTTGGATTTGGCAAATGATGTGATTGATTGATAAATTTTTTGGACAAAATTTATTTAATCAATTTTTGTTAAATCAAATAAATCGTGTTAGTATTATCTCTTATAAATTTGCGGGTAACAGTAACATTCCGAAAAGTCGTTACTTTTCCGAAAAGTAGTTACTTTTCCGAAATGTCGTTACTTTCCAAAAAGTAGTTATTTTCCTAACAGACACAATTTTTCAAAAAAGTTGTTATTTTTTCCAAAAGACACAACTTTCTGGATAAAATGGGTCTGAACAGATTTCACCGAACAGACATGTTACTTGCTGAAAATGGCTATAAAAGGAAGTCAAATTTTAATTTTTTAATTACTGAAAATTTTTCTTTCTCTGCATTAATTTTTTTTCCTCTCAAAATAAAATCAAAGTGTCGATCGACTGAGTCTGTGTGACTTGTTGTTGTTCTTCAGTTCGTTGAAGTTAAAGAATTTTGAGGTACCGCTATTTCATTAACAGGTTTAATCCGTTTTATCTTGGGAGAAATTAATCCATAACCTTGGGTACAGTGAGGGGATTAAATTTCTTAAGGACACACAGTATTTTCTGTGGACTCGGATTAATTCTTCTATTTTAAATTTTTTCTGCTTCATCTTGTTTCTGTTTCTGTTCATTAACTTCATAAATACAAGTTATTGTAAGAATAACAATAGTAACATTAGAGGTTCTACTGATTTGCCTTTCCTGATGGTTTGTTTTGGCATTGTTTGATGAGACTAGTTAAATCTTCTTGCTTTGTTGCAGTTTAAGATAACTAATTTTCAACGACATTTTATTAGATGCATATAGTGCATATGTTTTATAGGTCCAGCTAAAACCTATATTTTTTATATGAAACATACATAAATGCGTGAAAAAAAAACTAAAACTAGGAAAACTGTAAAAATAATATCTAATTATTAACACATAATTTCAAATGTACAATGAAATTAGCATTAAGAATTTAAGATTTAACATATATTTAGTATAAATGTTAAATGTTAAATCTATCTCCACATGATGTCCTTATTCAAAATTTAAATATCTACAAAGCAATCATGAACAAATTATAATAAAAACTTCTATATCCCAATATAACACTCCATTCTATATTTTTAAAGACAACAAAATTATAACTTTCTATATATTTTGTATGGTAAAATAACATAGACGGATACAAGATTTTTATAAAAAAATATCATTCTAATATCATAATCCACTAAATTTGCCTAACATGTAAGCTTATTTTGTTGAATAAGAGAGACTTATACATCATTATCTGATATTGTGCCCTTTTAATGATTTACATGCACGTGTTTATGTAAAGTTATCTGGTTTCAGACATAGGTATGCATATTGGTGTATTCACATAGAAAGCACACAAGTTTGTAAATCATATATTTATATAAAAAAAAACCTTCTACCCACCTACGTGGCGCAACCACAAACCATAATTCTCTTTTGATTTAAATATTTACATAACTATCATTACCCTTTCATGAGAAGTTGTGAAATTTATGAAATTTGCAACTTATATGAAGAGTTGCGACTTTTATAAAATAAAAATTGTGACTTTTTACAAAATTTAGGACTTTGTTGAAGAGTTGCGACATTTATGAAAAGTTGTGACTTATGAAAAGTTGTGACATTTGTGAAAGGTAGTAACCTCTTTGAAGCGTTGAAACCTTTCAAATAGTTGTAACCTTTCCGATGAGACATAATAAATATTTTTTCACATATTCCTGTGTTGACTATAAATAGAGGGATTTCCTCTCTTTTTTTGAAATTTTTTTTGAACCTCTTGTTCTTCACAATTAAATATTTGTTCATTTTGCTCCTTTGATTTACTCACTCACACCATTTCTTATATCATAGATCCTCGTATGTATTTTTATAGTCATTAATTTTTCTTATTTTATTAAGGATAAATTATAAGATGTTATAATATTCATCTTCCTTTACATTATTAATGTTTGTTACTACGTAATTTTGTATTTAAGATAATGTAATATTTTAATTTTGATTACAAATAGGTTTTTACATATTATTTTATAAATTCAATGATACAAAATTCCTGCGCGAAGCACGGGTAATTTTACTAGTTAAAAAAAATAAATTTGAAACTTTATTACATCATAAATGAAGCATAATAAAAATTTCAATGCATGTTGGTATGTTTTATTTTTTGAGTACATATACAATTATGCTTTATTAATAGTACATGTATTGGCAAACTATCTAGTGCACAAATCATAGGAAATTGGGCAATATAGATCAGTAATTGTGAAATAAGTAATGCAGCTACAGTAAGAAGGGATTCAAAATCTACACTAAATAACAATAAAAATCAAATGTGTCATATATCATCAATTAAAACCATATGACATAAGTACTTAGTTATTTTTAGCTTTGAAAAAGTAAGAAAAACATGTAACTTACTCAATTGAAAAAACTAAAAGACTATTGTTTTACGATTTATAAAGATTTCTAATTTTTATTGTTTCCACAAAAATCAAGGAATGCAAGAATAATAATGTAAAATACAAAACAACAACCAATTTCCTCTTGTAGATGGGGAAGTGTAATGGATCTTGTTCCACTCTTTAGGGAAATCAATCTGGTACATATGCCCACAATAGTTTCTTGCAAGGTCTTCCATATCAAAATGGACCCCTTAAGTCATAAAAACATAAAGTTCGGTATAAATTTCATTAATAATTGTTTTGAACTTATTATCTATAATAAATTGTTACTGGCTTTGCATATATTTATGGCTGTTCCCCAGAACATGGACACCTGTGATTTCTTTTCTTTCTTGAAGTAGTTATCACATGTAACTTAGAACAATATATCGGTAAGGTAGTTTTAGTCTCATTACAGGGCCGGCTCTACGCTTTAAAAAATAAAGCATTTGCCTTTGGAGGCCTCAAATTCTTGATAACAATAAATTGTGTTAAATTTTTTATAGAAAAATTAATTTTTATAATAAAAGTATATTTTTTTAAGAAAATAAATTATTTTATCCCATTGAATATCTTTTGTAGTTTGTTAAAAATAAGAATTAACAGTTAAATGTGTTGAACAAAGTGAATTACAAATTCTTTTTTTTTTCTTTTAAATTTTAGTTTCAAGCATTACTCTAAGAATATTAAAATTAGGTATATCAAGTCATCAACTATTTAACTCAAATTCTAAGGTTCTAACTTTTATCATTATTTAATATTTATCGACTTATTACATCTATCATTATGTTAACAAAACTTATAATAACTATCTTTTAAATGATGTTTTTCAACGATTTAGTTGCTTGTATTATAAATGTATGATCTACCATTCGATAAATCATTTCCCAAATGAGATCATCATCATAATGTACATCATCTCTCTTTAAAATTTTATCGGTGGATCCATCCAAATCTCTCTCACTTATGTTCCTCATATTGAAGAATCTTGAGCATCTTCACCATGTTGTGACACAGACCAATCTAGATCTTGTCCGACTCGCTCTCTCTTCTTACCTCTACCTTTTCCATCAGTACCTTTACTAGCTCTGCTTCTACTGATGTCTATTCCTATGGAATAAAAAAACTTTACCTTCGTTTGCTCAATACGGTTGTTATCACATGTCTCTTCTATAATATCAAAGGGGGAGGTTGATTCTTCGGATCACATCCAAAGAATGAGTTTCTATAGTTTTTGATAAAGTCAATTTATTTAATATATCATCCTTTGGCAAATTGCGTTTAAATTTATTTCTTACCTTTTTTTTTTATTTACTGCATTGAAATCTTACTTTCTCATCAATACCAAAAAATCAATCCAAACATTCTTTGATATTCTTGGAATTTTTTATTTTTTGAAACTTGAATTCATCACCTCCCATATATTCTTTTTAAAGATAATTTCAAATATATTTTAGTGATGGGAGATATATAATTCTCTTTAAAAAATTTGTTAAGACAACAATAAACAAAGTTGCATTCGTTGTGGACTTCATGATTTTATTTTCTATGTTACTCTTGATTTGTGTTATGGTGGGATTATATTGTAACAGATTAATTTCATAATCCTCTTCAATGTCTTTCTTCCTAACTATCAAGGGCCTCCAAGTGATTTTCCGTTCTCACTACTCTATAAATGGTAATATTAGTTGCTAAAAACTGCATAAGTAATACATGAAAAACTATTTGTGAAATCCATATTTTCCCTCAAAGTTTCTTTAGAAAAAGAGCTCTAGATCCCACCCATAGTTTTTTATAGAAAATAAATTTAGGAAAATAACAATGGAAGAAAATTTTAGGATAAATAATGTATTGCATTCCACAACTTTATATTATTAAGTATGAAATTTACAGACTAGAATGAAACTGAAATAAAAATTAAAATACTTGGTGTCTAACTTAATAGAACTATTGCAATAGGAAATTTTGTAATTCTCAATCAAGGATTTGACAGTTCTACAAAAGATTACCAAGCCTTCAATCTTGAACCTAACCAACATAGCTCTTATGCTTCTATATTATTTTCTTGAAGCAACATCGAGAAAGCTTGAAGAGTGTTTGTATCACCTCTGGGATGCTTTTGAGTAAACTCAAGCAGAGTCATACATGTGAAGTTATGATATAGTCAAGGGTTGTTGTAGTGTACCAATTGAGTTTGTGGACTCACAACATTAACTTTGTTTTGGACAAAGAAAGAAAGCAAGCGTAGTAGTCTCGTTGTTATCAACTACTCTATGCAAGGAACTTTGTATCTACCATTTGATGAGCCCTGCAAAATGACAAACACTAAATATGTTATATTTAAGTTGTTAGTCTAAAAGTCCATGATTTATATCATTGTGCGTCATGTGGAAAGATCATATAATATTTTTCACTAAAAAATGCATTATTTCTTTAATTGCTTTTTTTATATTGTTTGTATGTAATACATATGCATAATACATTAACTTATTATATATTTGTAGTATGTAAATTTGCTTACCATAAATATCTCTCCTACGTTAACCACAAAAGCATTAAAATATGACTGGAGGAGTAACATTCGTTTTCCCCAAAAACCTAAAGTCCGCTAACATAATCTTGATGGAGAATGGTTGAAGGTGTTGAATGATAGTGAGGACCTATTTATAAGGTGATCTCGAGTTTATGGTACTGGACATAATTGAGTCTCATTATGAATTCATTATCTTCAAAAAACCACTTTCAAGTGGCTCTTCGGTACACATAGGCTCATCCCTAGAAGTTTCATGATCCTAAGTGAAAGTTTTCTAATGGAATTTAAATAATCTTGATAAACATTCGTCTGTAATTAAAGGGAAAAAAGGTTAATTCATTTACATAATAGAAAAATAGATATTCCTTTTTTTTTTCTTTTTTTTTTGTTAAATTTTGATTTGTCATAAAATTAAAGAAATTAAAGAAAGACTTTTGAATTAAATAATCTTAGGCATAATATATATATATATATATATATATATATATATGCACTTATGTATGTATGTATGTATGTATGTATGTACAAGAATATCATGTAATTTAGTGGTCTTAAACATGTCATGCAAAAAAAGGGAAAAAATACATTTTTATGAAACATACCAAAAAGAAAAGTACAAGAAAAAATAGAAAAAGATAAGACTAAGATAGTCGATTGTCCATACCAAATTTTTAAAATATCCACCCAATGTCCTTTGGAATACTCCTGAACTATGTGAGAGAGATTTCTTTATCAGAGTAACGTAATAAGTGTCTTTTTCCAAGGAAGTTTTGAAGAAAACCTTCTAGTGAAGCTCCTGGCATAACAAAAATGTTCACCGATTTTGTTTTGAGCATTTTTCTTTCATAGAAAGGGATGTTAAATAACTTGTCCATATAACGATGGGCACTAGAGATGAGATTAGCATCAACTTCGTGGTTCATTACAAGAAATAAACCATGACTGCTGCACGCCTGACAAGCAAGCCTCAAATCTTGTTGGTCGGCGGTAGGGTCACTAGAAAGAAACCACTTTAGTAAATCAGGAGAACATTAAATTCTTGTGCTACATGTGACGCCCCCAGCTACCCTCGAGACGCGGACACGGAACGCAGGACCACAAGTGATCCCAACCTAACCCTGCTGGCACGATCATGAGCATACTAAAGATAATAAACTGTTGCAGAAGCTACATCATACTTAAAATGAAATGATTTGAAAATAATGAGTTTAATACAAAAGAAATATAAACACAATACTGAATCTAACTATGTCTGAAAATAGCTACTAAACTAGACTAGAAATACTGGGACAAGCCCCAACTAAATCTAGCACAAACTAAAACGAAATGACTGAAGATTAAAATGAAACTCATGACTGTTGTCCTTGGAGAATGAGGACTCACCACTGAATCTGCTGAACTAGAGATCGGGAGATTGATCTATGCGTGATCTAGATGCTGAGAAACTGAACCTACATCACTAGAAGTTGTAGAGAACGTATGTGTCAGTACTTGAAAGGTACTAAGCATGTAGGATAGAGTACAACTGAAATAAAACATAACTGAATAATCACAAAAACAAGTATAATACTCTGAACATGATGTGCTGATTTTTGAGCTAATTGGATGCAATGACAAATTTATAACATGCTCAAACTGAATACTAAATATACTGATAAATGGTCAATGCAGAGAGTCTGACTGAACTGTGGGAGCCACTAGTAACCGATAATAAAACGACATGAGCTAAATGTGGAGTCCGATGTAAACGCTCCATCGAGAGGACCCAATATACCCTGCCAAAGGTATAAAGGCATGCTGGCGTGATCACTAAATTGATTGCCCATAGAGGGGCTTACAACCTACTCGGCTAGTATTTCTCGGACTATTGGGTACGCTAAACCCTAGTCCAACTCGGTATTATGCTACTCCCAATGAATTTTGTAAATTAACTAATTATATCTGAATTTCTGTAAATACTTGATAGCTCGAAACTGAACATGCAAATAGAGAATGCAACAATTAATCTTGTAATTATGCATTTATAACTGAGACATATATATATATATATATAAAGTGTCTGAAAAATATGACCTAGCATGTGTAATTCAAGAACTAAAGAAATACAAACCTAGAGTTCTAAAAATCATGCGATAAGCTGAGTAATAACATGATAATCTGAATTTGAACATATATTTAATAAATTCATGAAGTTATATCAAAGTTCTAGAAACCCTAGATTTAATGATGATAAGAGAATCAAGAACTAACTGAAACTAAGGACCTATTGGGTGAAAGGAACCCACTAGTAAAATCCCACATACCAGGTGATGAAATACATAGAAAAATACTTAAGTTTCGGGGCTGGAACTGTTGGAGATTGTGGCTGTCTTGAACTAGGGCTCTTGATTTTTTTTCTTCTCTCTTGCTTCTAATTTTGTAAGTTTTCATTTAATTATTTTACTTGGATATTTTTTAATTATTTTTCTAGGCTTACACTGACCAAAATCTGATGATTTAGGGTCAAAACTATGTAACTTAGTGTTTAAACGGGGTGGGAAAGGTCAAAAGATCCCTGGGAAGGTTGTTGTCGGGCCCACCACAGCCAGGACTGACGCTCCGTCGTGTGCCTGACGCACCATCATTGGGTCCCTCGTTAGGGCCTGTTTGACAGGCCATTACTAAAATGGGCAGAACTTTTTACTCAGAGGTCTGATTTTAGCAAGGTCAGTTGCAATGGAAAGATAATTCGATTATATATTTGTGGGTAAGTCATGGGAGACCTAATTCATTTTGTGCTAAGAGTTATGATAATTTTAAATTGACCCAACTGCATTTCCCCATAACTTGCTGCAAAGTTTCCATCTACGGTGAGACCTACAGACCGTAGGTCCACCTACGAACCATGTTGGTCATCCATAGCTCTTTTCAGAGAGTTGTAGAAGAGAGTCTTAATTGACGGTCACGAACTACAGAAAGTCGTTTGACCTACGGACTGTAAGTTCGTCCGTCGTCCAAGACATAACCAATTTTTCGAGGCTAAATTTTTTTGGAGTTTCTGATCCCACCGACGGTTGTGCAGGACGGATCGTCTGTTGATGCAAGCGTTGGTAGCACTTGCAGATTTTTCTGAAAAACTAATTTTGGGACTGTTTTGGCTACATGTTGTTACATTATCTTCCCCTTGGGAACATTCTTCCTCGAATAAAGACTAAATTAGTTGAAATAGAGGGAGAGAGATGCAAACCCCACTCCTAAACACTGATAACTGAGTTCTGAGTACATGGAATTACGCTTAAAATTAAAAAACAAACTGAGGGAACATGATTCTATAACTGAATTTACGCATGAATGACCGTAAAACTAAAGAGGAACTATTACCTTAAGCTTGAGTAGAATCAGAAGGAAAAAGATAAGGATGCTTGGCTTTCATGGCTGCTTCTGCTTCCCAAGTAGCTCCCTATACGGACTGACTCCTCGACAAAACCTTGACTGAAGAGACTTCTTTGTTTCTCAACCATCTAACCTGACAGTCAAGAATCTCGACTGGTACATCCTCATTAGAAGGAGAAGGAGAAGGATAAGGTGAAGAAGAAGGCGAAGGTGAAGGAGAATTAGTAGGATTGAAGGAGGAGGATGAGGAAACGGAGGATGAGAATGTCAAGCTAGGACAAGAGGCTAATTAAAGAAGATGAAGAAGAACGAGGAGTATGAGGAGGAGGAGGAGGAGGAGGAGGATTTGGAGGAGTAGGAGGTGGTGGTTAAGGAGGACCGAGGAGGAGGAGGAGGAGGAGGAGGAGGTTGTGGTGGAGGAGGAGGACAAGAAGAAGAATGAGAAAGAGAATATGAAGAAGGTCAGGAAGAAAAAAGAGATCTTTTTTATGAATATTTTTTCTAAATATATGGTAAAATATAGATTTGAAAATATTTCCTTTCTTAAATACTAATTCAAACAACATATAATCTTGAAGGGCAATCAAGTTCAAGTGGGAAAAATTTGTATGTTGTTTCATCAAAAGACGATGAAGAAAAGAAATTGTTGGCCCAAAGAACAAGTCTGCAGTCAGAAGAACTCACGACTTCATCCATCGAACTAGAATGCCATTATTGGGGGGTAATTGAAGTGCCTTCTTAAAGTCAGAGGGAACAAAGACTCTACGATAGTTCAACCATTTTTGGTATTCCATCATGATATGTAACATGAAGTTGTTTATAATATTCAAGATGCTCTCCACCTATTTTCAGGTTCTGTGACACTCAAGGGATATAGTACTATAGAAGGAATGATTGTTTAGATTGGATACTACTAGGAAATCCATCCGCATACAGACACTTCCTAAGATGACTATTTTATTCCTGAAGCGGTTTGATGATGGAAGCTATGGAAGTACCAAATTCCATAAACCTGTGAATTTTCCTCTTGAACTAGTGATAAGCCGTGGAATAGGAAAATGCACAGGTTTATGAAATTTGGTACTTCCATAGATTCCATAACCATATCTCTAAAAGTGTAAAATCATCATTTTAAAGTGTATATATACTGATGGATTTCCTAGTAGTAGACACTCAAACCATTTCTACAGTATTTTTATATCCTTCATGTGTCTTAGGCGTACAAAAGATATTGAGAGAATATTGAATGTTATGAACAAATTCGTGTGAAATATAAAGATGGAATACCGAAAATTGTTTACCTATCAGAATGACTTTACTACACTCTCACTTTTACAAGGCTCATCAACAGCCCCCAACAATAGTATTCAAGTTTGAAGGAACAAAATCATGTGTTCTTTCTACGACGGACTTGTTCTTTGGGCCAAAATTTTCTCATTTTTCATCGTCTTCGAATCAAACTACAGAAGAATATTTCCTACTTGAACCGGATTGATATTCAAGGTTTAGTATGCTTAAAGATTTTGATGGAAGTTTTTATGTTGGTTGAAACATATTCTAAATATGGGAAAATACTTTCAGTGATTAGTTTGACCATATATTTTGGAAAATGTTTCTTAAAATGTTTTCAAATATCCGAACAATTTGTTGAGAAGGGTTTAACACTGCTTGATCTCATGACTAACAATTTTTATATAGTTTTATGAAAATTTTAGAAAAGGAAATATTTTTAAAGATATGTTTGACCATAGATTTCAAAACATAGTTTTAAAATTTCTCCTTAAAAATCTTTGAAATATTAAAAAATAATCTAAATGCTAAGAATGGATCAATAATGCTTAATATGAGAGTATATATTTTTTTATTAAATGTACATAGACATATCTGCACAAAATATAGCATAATCATAGGTAGAGATATTTGAAATCTATTTAAGGAGAAATTTTCCGTCTCTGATTTTAAATTTATGGTCAAACATATCTTTAAAAATATTTCATTTTTAAAAAATTTCTTCAAAATATTTAAAACTATAATTCTTAATATTGGGTTATAACTTTGTTCTAGAATTTACACAGACAAATCTACACAGAATATAACATAATCATAGGTAGAGATATTTAAAGATTTTTTCCAATTGATTTTCCTTAAATAGATTTCCTTATATAGCTACAAATAATCTTTATTCTTAAAATAATATTATACTAAAAATAACTAAATTAATATAGGTGATACTAAAAAAAATTATTAATTTGAAGGTTTGTAATTTAATAGATAAATTAATATTTATTTATTTATAGAGTATCTTGGGATTTAGAAAATGTAAATTTTTTTGTATCAAAATTATTGTATCCGAATAATTTAACTATTATATTTATTCAAATAAATGAAATAAAATTTTGTTTTGCATAAAGTGCAATAAATAAATCAAAACATTGTATTTTATTAAATTGTGTATACTATTTATTGAATTCAATGTTTTATGCCTTATGCCTCAATTCAAGTAAAATGTCAGATTTTTGTGAACAACGAATTGTACTCCATTCATAAAATTTTTAATGCTTTTGTGGTTAACATAGGAGACACATTTATGGTAAGAAAATTTACAAATTAGTATCATATAATAAGCTAATGTATTATGCATTACATACAAATAAAATAAACATAATCAATTAAACAAATAATACATTGTCTTGTTGAAAAACATTATAACATATTTCCACATGATGTGCAATTGTATACATCACGAGTTGTTAGACATACAAATTGAATATAACATATTTGGTGTTTGTCTTTTTGCAGACCCTATCGTATCGTAGATAGAAAAGTTGTTTGCATAGAGCAGTGATTTACACTAAGAGTCCTGGAAAATCACATTGTTTCTTTCTTTGTCACGACAAAGATAAAGTGTTGAGTCAAGCAACTAAATTGGTTTCAAAAAAAAAAAACCATAGACTATATTCTTACTTTACATAATCTGCTCTCCTTTAATTTAATCAGCAACACCACAAAGCTGATACGAACACTCATCAAGCTTTCACGATGTGGCTTCAAGGCAATAATATAGAATATTAAGAGTTATACATATAAATTTCAAGATTAAAGACCTTGGAATCTTTTGTATGGATGTTGAATCTTTAATTAAAAACTATAAATATTCTTTTTGCACTATTTCAATTAAGTTAGACACCTAATATTTAGGAGGTGATATTTACTTCAGTTTATTTTTTAGTACACAATACATGTCTTTTGTTACTAAATAGTATAATATTTTGTAGTACAATACATAATACATCCTTCAGCTTCTCTTCAATTGTTATTTTCTTGCATCTTTTTCCTTTCAAAATTTATAAATGGGATTTGGAACTATTTTTCTGAATGGACGTTTGAGTGAAGAGATAGATTTCAAAAAATAGTTTTTCATGAATAACTTGTGTTATTTTAAGCAATGAAATTTAACAATTATATGAGTGAACGTTTCTTTGCTTTGAGGCCCTTGATCTTTACGAAAGAAGAAGATCAAGAGGATTATGAAATTAATTAATTAACAAATTATCTCTTCAAAGCGAAAATCAAAAGTCACAAGGAAAAGAAAATTATGAAGTCCACAACGAAAGCGGCTTTGTTTGTTGTTGTCTCAACATCTACTTTAAAGAGAATTACATTTCTTCCATCACAAAAAGAAATTTGAAACTACCTTAATAAAAAATATATTGGAGGTGAAGAAATTGAATTTGCAATGAATGAAAGACTCCAACAATATTAAAGAATGCTTGGATATATATTTTTGTAATGTTAGCAAGGTAATTTTTCTAGGCACTAGATCATTCAAAGTTAGATATAAATATAAATACAAGAAGCCGAAGGTTGACTCATTGAGTATTTTGACTTTAGCAAAAAATCAAGTAAGTCAAGCCAAAGGTTTATTCATGGGGTGAATGTCAGAAACCTAAGAAACAACCTCCCTCTAATTTTATAGAAGAGACATGTGATAACGGCCATATTAAAGAAAAGAAGGAAATGTTTTCCAATTCCATGGGAAAAGTCTTCAGTAGAAGCAGAACTAGCGAAGGTACTGATGGAAAGGGTAGAGGTAAGAAGAGAGAGAGAGTCGGACAATATATAGATTTAACTGTGTCTCAGATAGGGCAAATATTGAATATTTTGGATCAGCCTTTCTCCTTATCTATAAATGTAATCTAGTCTTTTTTCCATTGAGACGTCTTGTTGTGTTTCACTAATTGGACTTGTATTTTGTAACAGTCCACACCTTTGTACTCATGACTTATAATCTATAATACGGGCTCCATTGTATATAGTATAAACCAACTATACCATCTCATAACTCGAAGTAACCAACAATATGATAAGAAACAAAGAATAATCAATTTTGGGAATAAGTATTCAAATTTGGAAATTTTTCCAGCTTTCAAAAGTATGTTTTGGTCCTTTTCAAACATCCATAACTTCCATATCATGAGTTTGAATGAGTTATTTATATGGTTGGTAAGACCTTTGGAAGATCCTTCCAATGACGCCATGTTTGCAAAAATTCGTTGTTGTATAACAGAGATATGCCTTTCGCAAGTTGGGCTATTGATCTGAGTAAAATCCAATAAGGATTTTAGTAAGGGTAAGTTGTATTTTGAACCTAGTATTTCCTAATCCATTTTTAGTTTATATTCGGCGTAAAATCAAGTAGCTAATCAGTTTTAGAAAAACTAAGAACACTTATTGATTGGGAGGAAAGAGAAGAAGAGGAACATCAAGAATTATCCATGAACGCCATGATCGTTGCATGGATTTTGTCAGGGGTGATCCCTATCGAGGTATCTGAGGCTATTCGGTGTTGGGTCCTTTCACCTACTCCAAATTTGTTTCAATTTACCAAGTTATATTATATGGAATGATGAATATGGGAGTTCTTCAAGGAAATTTGTTAAATTCTTGTTGGTTGAATTCTAGCGTATACCAAGTAGATTTTATTCATGATTTTGGACTTTTTTTTGGTTCCTATCTGTTGGGTCATGAAGTATTTACAGATACTAAGTGGTTGGGGTGGTATCTATTGAAGTTTGAGAGGTTTATATTTTAAAATTTCGGAAGCAAAGTCGGAAAACCATTATGACATGCCCTATGGCGCCCTTCCTACAAGAGTCCCTCAGGAAAGAGTCTTTCTGTGAGGTGCTAGCGCGACGTGACATCCAGAGCGCCTAAGGATAGTTTCTAACCGTCAGGATCTATCGCTCCACGCCTCTCAGACCGCTAAGACCCCATGGAGATCGTGTTCTTTCCCTATCTTTTTTGTACTAGTTCATAAGTGATGTACTATCATTCATAGTTAATTCCAATACTATAAATTACATCTAAACATCATGAAATCATCTACAAACATGAGATCAAGATCGTTGAGTCCATAATCTAATTAAAGGAAAGTTAAGATCAATGTCAAGGAAGTTCGGAGCCAAGTTTAAAAGTAACATGCAAGTCAACGTAAGTTCATAAAGTTTTCAAAGAGTCCCAAACTATCATCTTAAATTTAGTTTAAGGTTCAAGTCACAAGTTGAATAAAGAGTAAAGAGTTGAGTTAAATTCTCAAAACCTATGAGGGAACTGAGTATTCCTTATGAGTTAACTTTTAAGTCAAGTAAAGAGCAAGAGTTGACGTCATTTCTAAAAATCGATAAGGGAACTCAGTATTCCCTAAAGGTTTGTAAATGTTTCTTATTTAAATTAAAAGGAAACAAAGAGTTCCAAAAGACTTCTGAACTAAAAGGAAAAAATTGATTCCTCCAGGGGCTTTTTAAAGCTAAAGAGTTCAGTAAATTATCTTAATCAAAAGGAAGGAAGTTTTACTAAATTTATGAGCTAAAGTATGTTTTGGGAGTATTATTGAGCACCGATGTGGAGATGAGGGTTCATAATAACTCAAGGCTCCATGTAAACAACGAATCCATCGTGGGAATTGACGGGTCATACTTTTTAGATGATCAAGTCACTTTATCTAGTGGATCCATCAAGCTAATTAAGGTATTGTACCGATGGCAAGGTATGGAAAGGTCCTTGGGTAACCTAAGTTAAAACATTGTATCATCACTTAACCTCAGAGTGATTGTTGTAAGTTAGAGAATCTCCCACAAAAGTCATATTACTCTCATATAAGTAATGTTGACTTTGGTATTGCATTTTTCTAAATAACTAAGTTATTTTATTGTTTTAGAAGATTTATATATATCACATGTTCTTTAATTTTCTTTACATACATACTTTGAGTTAGGCATATCCTTGAGTTAAGTAGATCCAAGGTAAGTTCATCATAATCCTCTCAAACTTAAGTCGTCATTTAGCTTTCTAACTCGCATACTCGTACATAAAATTTACTTATGCCGGTTGCCCTGCACTGTTTAATGATGCAGACGCAAGTAACAAGGATTAGCACGCAGCTGAATCAGTGATCCCTTTGAGCACATAGTCACTTGCTGAGACTTTTTGCATTCCAGAGAACATCCTTTTATTGCCTATGTAGATTAGGTCATTAGGATGTTTTTGGGTCTTTCCGAATATCCATCTTAGTTATTACAGGCTTCACAGACAAATAGATGGTTATTAGTTCAGTTTTAGCGTATAATTTATCTTATATTTCATATGTTTAAATGTTGAGACTTAGTTTCATTTTAGTCAAGACAATTATTTATGTTTTTTTGAAGAAAATGCTTTTAATTCTTTACTTGAGATGCGCATTGTCTTTTTCTTAGTTAAGTAATATAGACCAAGGGTTCGCTCAAGGACAACAATGATTTTTGGGTGTCGGCCACGTCCTGGGTAAAGGCTCTGAGAGTGACAAACTTGGTATCAAGCACAAAGTTCAAGAGTCCTAGAGAGTCTATGAAGGCGTGTTTATAGAGTATTGGTTATCAACCTAAAGCGCTCCACATCTATGATCCGGAGGCTACACCTTTACGAACATCGCGTTTCTTCACATTCTTTTTGTGCTTTAGACTTTATCTATAAAAAAGTCACTCTCTAATTAATGATTGTTTCAAATCATCATTCCTCCACGAAAATCAGTCATTGGTCGATTGACCAGGAAAACTATTGAGGAACAAAAGTTATTCAGTACACAGGATGTGCAAGCTCAAGGAGAGGTTACCAATATTGAGTTCCGCGAATCCATATCGATGCTAAGTAAGGTTGTAACCAACCTACTCGGTCAATAGAAAGGAGATCGACAAGAAGGGACTGATACCTCAAGGATTCATTAATTTCGGAGAGTGAATCCTTCTATTTTCACTGGATCAAGTACTACTGAGGATCTGAAGAATTTTGTAGAAGAGTTGAAGAAAATATTTGAGGTGATGGATGTGGTTAATACTGAGAGGGTTGAATTAGTTGCATATCAACATAAGAGTCTATCTAGAACCTGGTTTGACCAATGGAAGGAGGGCATAGTTGAGGACGCATCACCTCCATGTTGGGAATTTATGAAGAAGACTTCTTGGGGTGATTCTTTCCTCGAGAATTGAAGAAATCAAAGTAACGGGAGTTCCTCACTTTAAAAAAGACTCCATGAGTGTTTGTGAGTATGTGTCGACATTCACCCAATTTTCTTCCTATGCTTCGAAGATGGTTAGTGATATTAGGAGTAGGGTAAGTTTGTATGTCGCCGTTTTTGGTCGTGCTTCAAGCAAAGAAGGTAGTACTGCAATGTTGATTGGTGAAATGGGCATATCCAAGCTTATGGTCTATGTTTGATAGGTTGAAAAGGATAGGCTGAGGTACATAAAGGAATACACAAACAATAAAGCTATGATTGGGGATGAGTCTGGGTGGTAGAAAGGTGGTTGACGTCAACCACAATTTCAGAAATCAAAGGGGCATGCACCATCGTCTGCTAGTGCACTTGCGCCCAGAAATAGGGGTGTGTGTAATGGCCAGGCTTCACTGAATTTCAAGTCTAGACCTACCCAATCCCAAGGAACTGTTGAACAAGGAGTCTGGTATTTTTGCATGTGGTAAATGTTGTAGAATCTACTCGGGTAAATGTCGTAATGATGAGACAAGTTATTTCAAGTGTGGTCAAGAGGGTCACTTTGTGAGAGAGTTCCTTGAGAATATGCTAGGTGGTGGAAATACAATAAATAAAGCTCAATCTTCATCAGTTGCTCCACATATATGACTACACCTAGATGACCTAGTTCTGGTACTGGCAGAGGGGCAAATCGTCTTTATGCTTTCCTACGGGTATGATCAAAGTCATTAATTTTAATGTTTACGCTTTGTTAGACCCAGGAAAAAGTTTATCTTTCCTAAATCATTATTTTTCAAATCAGTTTGAGATTCTTCCTAAAAAATTTTGTGAACCCTTCCATGTTTCTACACCGTTTGGAGAGTCTATTCTAGGGGAAAAAGTCTATCGTGATTGTCCTATTTCCATCAAAAACAAGAGTACCATGGCTGATTTAATAGATTTAAATGTAGTAAATTTTTATGTCATTCAAGGTATAGAATGGCTCCATGCCTGTGATGAATCAATCGACTGCAGAGCTGGAGTTATTAAATTTCAAATTTTTAATGAGCAAGTCATAGAGTGGACTAGTATTTCAGTAGTTCCTAAGGGCCGTTTCATTTCATACCTTAAGGAGAGGAAGTTATTTTCAAATGGGTGTATCTATAACTTACTTTCAGTTAATGACTCAAGTGTTGAGGTGATTTCCCATCAAATAATGCCTATATTCAGTGAGTTTCCAAAAGTCTTTCCTTATGATCTACATGGAGACCCTCCCGAATGAGAGCTAGACTTCAACATAGATATCATTGAAGATACTCGTCCTATCACTATTCCTCCATAAAAAAATTGCACCAGCAATGTTAAAAGACTTATAAATGCAACTTAAAGAACTATTAAAAAAATGTTTCATTAGACCAAGTATCTCATCTTGGGGCGCTCCAATTTTGTATGTTAGAAAGAAAGATCATTCCATTAGGATGTATTTAGACTACCACCAATTGAATAAGGCTACCATAAAGAATAAATATCCTCTTCCACGGATAGATGATCTTTTTTATAAATTTTAAGGTGCTTCTTGATTTTACAAGATTTACCTTTGGTCAGAGTATCGTCAGTTGAAAGTAAGGGAATGTTATATTCCAAAGAAAACTTTTAGTACAAGGTTTGGCAATTATGAATATTTTGTTATGTCCTTTTGTTTGGGAAATGTACCTACATTGTTCATGGATCTTATGAACAAAGTCTTCAAACCTTATTTTGATTTATTTTTCATTATCTTTATTGATGACATACTGGTTTATTCAAGTAATGAATAAGATCATGGTAGTCACCTAAGGATTGTTCTACAAACTTTGAAGGATAAGGAGATGTAATCCATATTCTCCAAGTGTGAGTTTTGGCTTAAATCTGTGACATTCTTAGTTCACATTATTTCTGGTGTGGCATTAGAGTTGACACTCAGAAGATAGAAGAAGTTCAGAGTTGGCCTAGACAAACATCTCCAATTGATATAAGGAGTTTCTTGGGTTTGTCTAGTTATTATAGGAGATTTGTTGAAGGAAATTCATTTATCTCGTTTTATTTGACCAAGTTAACTTTAAATACAGTCAAATTTACGAGAAAAGCTTTTACGAGATGAAAAAGAGATAGACATCCGCTCTGTTATGAGTTTGCCGAAACGAACTGTATGTTTTGTGATGTATTGTGATGCATCAAGAGTTTGTTTTAGAGTTCTTGATGGAAATTAATTAAATTCTTGTTGGTTGAATTGTATTGTATTCCAAGTAGATTTGATTAATGTTTCCAAACTTTTTTTGGGTCTAATTTGTAGGATAATGATGTATTAAGAGATCCTAATTGTTTGTCGTGGTATCCATTGAAGTTTTGAAGGTTTAGAATTTAAAATCGAAAAAGAAAAGTGGAAAAACTCGTATGAAAATACCTGAAGTGTCGGGCCTACTAGAGCCCCTCAGGACAGACTCTATCTGTCAGGGTCTGGCATACCGCACCATCAAGAGTGCCTCAGGACAGTGTCTATCCATCACGCTCTAGCGCTCCGCGCCTCTCAGAGCGACAAGACCCCTTATAGGACCCATTCTTTCCCTATATTTCATACTAGTTATTTGTTGATGTACCTATAGTTCCTAGTTTATTCCAACACTCTAAAGTACATCTAAATATCATGAAATCATCCATAAACAATATATCATGATCCTTGAATCAATAATCCAAGTCAAGGAAAGTAAAAATCAAAGTAAAGGAAGTTAGGTGCCAAGTGTAAAAGTAAGAAGCAAGTCAAAGTACGTTTTTCAATTTTTCAAAGATTCTTAAACAATCATTAAACTTTGGTTTAAGGCTCATGTTACAAGGTGAGCAAAGAGTAAATAGTTGAGTTAAATTCTCAAAAGCTATAAGCGAATTAAGTATTCCCTATGAGTTAAGTTTCTAGTCAAGTAAAGAGCGAGAGTTGAATTCATTCCTCAAATGCTATAACGAAATTATGTATTTCGTAAAGTTTTTTAAATGCTTCACATTTAAGTTAAAAAGAGAGTAACAGTTCAAAAAGAGTTTTCAATTAAAAGGGTAACATTGATTCCAAAAGGGGCTTTTTAAAGCTACAGGGTTTAGTAATATCTAAACCCAAAGGAAGGATGTTATGTTAAAAGTATGAGCTAAATTATGTTTAGGGAGTAATATTGTTCACCGATATGGATATGAGAGTTCGTATTAACTCAAGTCTCCATGAAGCCATCATGGGAATTGACTGGTAATATATTTTATATGATCACGTATGTTTATCTAGTGAATCCACTAAGATAATTAAGGTCCTATACCGATGTCAAGGTAAAGGATGGTCCTTGGTCAAGGTGAGGTAAAACATCGTATCATCACATAGAATAAGAGTGATGGTTGTCTGCTAGAGAATCTCACATAAAAGTTATATTATTCTCATATATAAGTGAGGTTGAGTTTGTTATTTCATTTGTTTAACTAACTAAGTTGTTTTATTGTTTTACAAGATTTATTTATATATATCACATGTGTATTAAATATCTTTATATACATACTTTGAGTTAAGCATGTTCTTGAGTTTAGTAGACCCAAGATAAGTTCATCTTAATCCCCTCAATCTGAAGTCGTCGTATAGCTTTCAAAATTGCATAATCATAAATTCAATGTACTCATGCCTGTTTGTCGGATTAATTTCATGATGTAGACGAAGGTAACCAGAATCATCACGCAACGCACCGTTGATCCCGTTGAGCACTTTAAAGTAACTTGGTGAGCCTCCTTGAATTTCAAGACCATCCCTTATATTATTTTTCTAGCTTAGTTCATTGGGATATTGTGGGGTCTATCCCTACATCCATCTCATTTATTAGACGCTTCATAGAAATACACAGTTAGTATTTTTGTTTTGGAGTATAATTTATCTTATATTTCATATGTTCAAGTGTTGAGACTTAGTGTAATTTTAGCCAAGATAATCATTTATGTTATATGATGAGAATATTTTTAATTATTTTTTTGAGATGATTATAATCTTCTACTGAGCTAAGAAGGTCAGCCCAAGGGTTCTTTGAAGGCAAGCAATGTGCAAGGTGCCGACAACTTCTAGGCTGTACGTTGCGGGCGTGACAGCAATGAACATCGTCAATAACCTATGATAATGTGTGATTGTGTGTGTGTGTGTGCGCGTGCGTCCGTGTGTGTGTGTGTGCGCGTGTGTGTGTGTGCATGTGTGTATGCGTGTGTGTGCGTGTGTGTGTGCGCGTGTGTGTGTGTGTTTCTATTCTTTTCGTTTCATTATTATATGAGCTTTTATTACTACATATGCATGTATAATTTAAGAATTGAGGATTGATAAATAATTTGTATGAAATTAATTATTTATTTGAAATGGCAATTATATATATATATATATATATATATATATATATATATATATATATATATATATATATATATATATATATATATATATATATATATATATATATATATATATATATAAATAAATCGAGAGTTATGATTGTTAATAAGATACAGTAGGGTGATTTATTTATTAGAGTCATTAGAAAATACTTTGTATAACATGTGCAAATTGTCCTAAATAAATGTGTTATAGTAAAGGTAATTATTAAAGGAGAAAAAAATACTTTATTAGAGATAATTATTAAAGGAGAAGAAAGATTTGAATAAAGTTGTGGGAATCTTTAACTATGCTCATAGAAAAAATTTCTTTCAAATTTAGTCATTTTTACGTGATCATGAATTGTTTGATCTCTGATTGACTTGAAATTTTTATGTTCCCTTTGAAATAATTTTGATGAGTTTACGTAGTTTGCAATATTAAAATTTAATTTTAATATGATAATATCATTCTTTTTATCAGTCATGTTTATGTTGAATTTGGAATATGATTGTACATAGTTATTTAACATGAATTGACGTGTGATAGGAATATAGACATATTGTTTTAATTTTTAAAAATACTTAAATCACTTGAATTTAAATTTGTCATAGCTTTTGGAATAATTTTTCTGTAGAAACATAAATTTACCGTAAATTTTGTGTGTTCATTGATAACGGCCTAGTAAAAAGTTTTCATTGCTATGTGGTTATGATTTTAAATCATTCATTGGAAATTAAATGTGATTTAGTATGAATGAAATCCTTTGTAGTTATTTTATTCATGTTATATGTAGTATATTATTACACATGATGAGTTAACATTAAATGATATATAATATGCATATAGATCTTATTATTTTTTTTAACTCGTTTGAATATGAATTTGATCACAACTTTAGATATAAAATTTGATCCAAGATACATGATTATCTAAGAGGTGTGTTTTGAATTCTAATTTTCAATATATACATAAACATTTTGATTTTTAGAAAACAGTACTCAGATAATATAAATAACTTTTAGAATTTTGTCGTTTATTGTTGATTAGTATATATATTTTACAAATGATAATATGTGATAGGAATTATATAACGAAAAATCATAAATTATATTTTTGACAAACAATATTTTTTTGACCTAATTAATTATAGTTTTGTAATTCAAAAAAAAAGGGAACTCTAATTGATCAGAAATTTGATAGATTTATAAGAACGACCTAATAAGATATATTATATTTTTGAATTGTTATAGAAGGTTTTGGTCATAATTGGTTATAGGGGCCCCTCCCTTCATTACAAAGATTGAAAAGTAGTTAAGTATTAATTTTATGTGTTGGCTTTGACCTTCCTCCCCATCAAATGAAATCAATGCACGTCACTATGTATTTAAGCATCTAGTTTTAATAATATGTACTAACTCTCCTAATCTATGTAATATATGAATGGATATGTGTAACCACATGATTTTCACCTGACTTAAACAAACCGTAGACTCTCCATCTGAATAAGGTCTATATTATTGCATGGAGTGAATAATTGGTCATTGTACATGTGTATTGCATGAGTACTTCTCCAATCCCATCGATTTGCTATTCGAGATTTATGGATGCATATGAATAAATGAACCCTAAATGTTGTTATTTAGTATTATTCAAAATATTATGATCTATTTAATGTATTATATCTTATTCTCAATAGACATTACGCACCCACTTAGTGCTACTTAATCTTTTCTTTAGGTAGAGATAAGATATTTATCCAACGAATGCAATATAAATGTACGTTAAGTTCGAAGGAATTGTTTTCAATTTCTAGGTAGAGTATAAATGTACCTTAGTATTTAATATTTGTTTGTAACTCTCCTATCATTGAGTTTCACGAATATTTAAATTTTTTGTAGTATAATGATGTCCGTTTTTTTAGTATTATTTCTCCTAAATTCAATTATATTAATCTATCTTTTAAATTTAATAAAACTTATTTGTACATTATATACCGTCTAAGTCATTTATGAGGAATAGAATTTGGAGGTTGGTCAAAGGATGAACATTATGGCTCATAGAATGTTCAGTCACTACAAACACGTGAGTCGTATTTTGAAGGAAAAAGATTAAGATAACTTTCATCTTAAAAAGGAAAAAGAGGTAGTAATAAGTTATAATTAATCAATTCTTAATTTCGTAATATATGTGCTTATGGGATAGAGGTGAATTTAAGTATTCTGAGTTTTAAAAAAGGTTCCTCATGATATGAATTCTTTTTATGTTTCTTTCATGACCCGAACCTACACCGTCATCCTGTCTAACTAAAGTGGACAACTAAACTTAACCATGCAAACGCTTAAAACTAAAAATAAAATTCAATAAACCAAACTTTTCAAGGTTTTAACTCAAATGAATAACTTTAAATAAATTTAATGTATTCAACTAGCCATAAAATAGACACCTTTAGTCTTTAAAACATTTCATAAAATATAAGATTAATAATGACTCATTAGGTATACTAATTATCTAATTAACCTCTAACTGATAATTATTGAAGTCGGGAAAAGAATCACGACATCCTAACTAAACTGAAAAGTAAGTGAAATCCTTCAGAAATAACGAGGCCCACCATGACGAACTCGAACTCATGGATGTATCCACGAAGCTCCTGTTGATGATCCTTAACACTTGTGTGTGCATGATAAAAAGATGTAGGCCAAATTGCTCTTAAAATTAAATGTATGACCATGTATGGTTATTTCTAAAGCATAACGAAATCTTGAAATTTCAATAAAAAGGAAACATACTTGCATCTTTTAAAATTCACTCAACTCAACTAAAAAATATGATGCTCAACTTAAGGATTAGATAGTGAACTTCAAAAATATGATACTCTAATCAATGAAGCGCAGATTAACTCTAGAAACTCAACTTAAGTTTCTTAACTCGTGATAACTAACTGAATCATTTCAATATAAAGAAGTTTAAACAAGTGGAATATAAATAAAAGTTGTTTAAAAATATGATGTCAACTCTGTGTACATAACAGGGATACAACATAACCCCTAAGTTCATTGTAATACAATTAACTGATACATACATATACTTATTTATACAATAAATTATGTGGGTGTTTTTCTAGCCAACAACCATCGCCATAAGAGTTATAGTGATGATACAACACTACTCGGCCCACGCTATCCGGTCATCCTAACCTTGCCAGGGTATAGGACCTGATCTGCCTAATGGATCCACTAGTAAAGTGAGAAAATAACTCAAATAAAATGTATGACCCTTTTATACCCATTATGGAAAAATTGTTTTCATGGAGCTGAGTTAATTTGAAACTCGTATCCCCACAACGGTGCTCAATACTACTCCTAAAAATATACTTGCTCTTACGTTTTTAAAAGATATTGATTATGTGGCTTGAAATTAATGCTCAAAACGTAACTTTGAAAGCTTTGTTGCCTACTTGCTTTTTTATAAAGTTATTACTCATGTCTGAAAACTATCCAGAAGGCTCTTTTATAATTTAAATGTGAAAACATTTGTAACTCTTAGGGATTACTTAGTCCCCTTATAATTTTTAACAATGAACTCGTCTCTTTACTCTTGCTTAACTTGTAACTTGAGCCTTAAAGCAATGTTTAACATGTTTGGTAAAGACTCTCGTAAATCTTTAGGAACTTTACTTTAACTTGACCTCAACTTCTAGACTTTACTCTTAACATTTTCAAAATTGATGTATGGATTCAAGGATCATGATCTCATGTTTATGGATTTTTTCATTATTTTAAACTTTGAGGATTCATGCAGAATTATGAGCATGAACTACTTAGCTCGAGAACTCAAAGGTACCTCTCACCTCTACATTGTTCTACACATATGGATCATGCGAAATTATGGGCATGAAAAGTTCAAATCAAGGACTACATAATTACACGGAACTCAAGTAGATTAACCTTCTGGTTCTGTTTTTTCTTCCGTAATACTTAGTTCAATCAATGATTGATCTCAAAAAAATCACAATTTATCTTGAAGACTTTCTTGAACTCTACTCTTAACTCCCTCTTGAATGTGAATTATAAATTCAAGCGTTATGTTTCATGATATGAATGATATATGTGGTATTGTAGACTTATGAATACAATCTCCTCACTCTCATGCTTACTTACTTGAGTCTTGAATAAAGTTTCCAGAAGTTGTAGAATACTCCTCCATAGGGCTCGAAAGGACTCTCTCAAAAGGTTCGGAAGAACTCTCAAAAGGTAATATGAACTTCACAATGGATTTGAATCATTATATTAAGGTTATGATTCATGTAATTATTTCAAGATTTTTAGAAGTAGTTTAAAGTACATAGAATCAAAAGGAGTGAGGATACACTTTAAATGAGCTCATACAAAGGGAACGGGGGCAAATTGGATGGGGGCAGGCAACTCGAAAGCTATGGGTTGTGTGGGGAAACAACACCTGTATTATAAAAATGGGTTTGAGGTTGTATTGAAAGCGCATTGCGCCAGGACCCAACTCACAAATTCTTCCGAACGTGCTTGCTCGTTTTCTCACCCTAACTCGCGTAAAATCAAACAATTTTTTCCCAATCACTTTTATTAGATTACATAAATTAATTACACTCTAATATACTGAAAAAAACTCTCAAATTGAACAATTTCAAATAAATAATTCATCAAAAAACAAACAAAACAAGATTTAGAATAAACCTCAAGAACACCTATCAAGAACCCAAGATTTTGAACGTTATGCATGATTTTTCACTGAAAAATAACAAGATTGACCCGTGGGTGAACTAAAACAACACTATAGAATCTTTAATACAACATAGGTATTAGATCCATGGCGAAAATTCACAGCTAAACTCCAGAACGTCGAGGAACGCCTTCATCCATTCCTCATTTCTCCTCTTTACTCTACTTTTCACTTCTTACCTCTTCTTTAAATCTCAACTAATACCCTTGGTGTATATGATGATTAAAACCTAAAAGTATTAGAACCCTAAAATATTACAGAAAGCGAGTCAAATTTGATTGGGTGAGGAAAGAACTAAAATAGCCCTCACTATTGTCGGCTAACATTCCTCAAGTGGACAATATAAGTTCAAATGTTCATACCTCACTAATAAGAACTTGAAACTAACAAAACTCGGAGGGTTTGGAAAAATAATCCATAGATATTTCCTACGATATCTTTTAGAACATTTACCACATCCTACATTAGGAGTAATGAGCGTTTGAGGTCAACCCAAACTCATACATATCTTAACTTGAAAAATTTCATATTTTGCTATTTCAGATTTAATTCTTTTTGGGACTCAATGTGCTAAATGTAGTGATATGACATGAAGAATTAATAAATTTTAATTCTTTTGGAAAATCTCAATCACTACGATGAATGGTTTGATTTTTAGTTCCAAAAACTTGGTTACAGTTTTGTCAGTTAGAACGTCTTGATAAACTTAAAATATTTAAGATACATGAAAATAGCATCATGATAAACATATGAAGTCACTACAATCAGATTAGTGATGTACAATTCTCTGCAAAGCTCATGAGTCACTTATCTTATAAAATAATTGCATTTAAATTGTCTACACGAGACACTATATAATAGATTGGTATAGAAGATAAAACAAGTAGACTATTATGAAGATGGTAAGATTAATTGTTGACCTATTGTTAGTTTTTTTTTCTTCTGGGATACAAAAATATACAAAAACTCAGTGTTTCAGAAAATCTGCAGGTGCAACCGATGATGGCCATTGATGGACCGTAGCCTGAGCCACAGTCGTTCTGCACATTCTTAGATTGAGTTAGAAATCTCAAAAAAACCCAGCACAGAAAAATTTGACGAAGTGTTGAACGACGGACGGATCTACGGTACTTAGGTCAGCCAATGGCCCGTAGTCTATGTCCATTGATCGACACCCCATTCACCCACTTTCTGAAATGAACCAAGATTGACCAGAACAAAACGTCATTAGAGCTACGGTCTGTAGGTCTGAACGTAGGTTGAAACTAACAGATAGTTAGGGGGGAATAAAGTGGGGTTAACTTCAATTGGTCATAACTGTTATCATAAAATTAATAAGGTGTCCAATGACGTTCCCACACATAAACAATTTAATTATCTTTCCATATCCACAAATCATGCTAAAATTAGACCTTCGAGTAAATGGTAATGTCTTTTTTAGTAAAGGCCCACGAAATAGACCCAACCGACGGACCCAAACAACGGATCGTCAGTCCAGGTCATCATCTGGTCCGACAGATCTTAACTCAAGGGACTGTTAGTCTTTCCCACTCTCATTAAACCCTAAGATACGTTGTTTTGACCATAAATCATCATATTTTTTTAACTTTGAGCCTAGAAACATAACAAAAACGTAGATAAGTAAAATCATAACTTAGAAAATTAGAAGCAAGAAAGGAGAAAAAGGTCAAGAACCCTAGTTCAACAACGCAATAAGGGTTCTTCAGTTCCAGCCCCGAAATCGATATATTTCTCAATGGATTTCGTCACCAGGTATATGGGATTTCACAATTGGGTTATTTTAACACATTGTGTCCCTATTTTTCAAACAGTTCTTCATTCTCTTATCATGATTAAACCTAGGGTTTCTAGAACTTTGATAGAACTTCATGAATTTAATAAATATATGTTACAAATCAGATTGTAAAATTATTATTATGTTTATCGCATGTAATTCAGAACCCATCTATGTGTTTCTTTAGTTCTTGAATTGCACATACTAGTTCAAATATTTTAGTTACTTCAAATATACATGCCTCCGTTATAAATTCATAATTACCATATTAGATTTTGCATTCTAAATTTGCATGTCCAATTTTGAGATATCCAATAATGACATAAATTCAAACATCATCAGTTAACTAGATAAATCAATGGGAGTAGCTAAATAACGAGTTCGACTATGGTTCAACGCACCCAATTAGTACTAGAACTACTAACCAAGTAGGTTGTAAGTCTCCTCTGTGGGTAATCACTTTAGTGATCACGCCAGCATGTCATTATACTTTTGGCAGGGTATATTTGGTCCTCTTGATGGGGTGTATGTATCGAACTCCACATTTAGCTCATGTGCTTTTAATATCGTTTATTAGTAGCTCCTATAGCTCCGTCATACTCTCTTGCATTAACCATTTTTCAGTATATTTAGTATTTAGTTTCAGTATGTCATTTATTGGTCCCTGCATTCAGTTAGCTCAGAAATTTAGTATATCATGTTCAGATTATTATACTTGATTTTATGCTTGTTCCTCAATACCTTAAAATACGGATGTATATATGCGCTACATCTTTTCGTGATGTAGCTTAAGTTTCTCAGCATCCAAATCATGGATAGATCGATATTTGATTCCAATTAAGCAGATTCAATGGGGACTCTTTATTCTCTTAGGACAACAATAATGAGTTTCATTTTAGTCTTTTAGTGATTAAGTTTAAATTTTTCCTAGTTTTATCTTGGGCTTATCCCCGTATTTCTAGTCAGTTTAGAGGCTATTTTCAGATATAGTTACTTTTAACTAAGTATTGAGTTAATATTTCCTTTATATTAAACTCACCAATATTTCAAATATCTCAGTTATAAAATATGAGTATTCCCTATATTTTCAGTTTAAATTATGATTTAGCGTCCGCATTTAGTTTGATATCTTTGGTATGCTCATTATCATGTCCGCAGGGTTAGCTTGGGATGACTTGTCATCCTAATTTTCGTGTCAGCGTGTAAGGGGTAGCTCAGGGTTTAAAAAAATTTGATATCAGAGCACTAGGTTGAGGTGTCATATGATGATTGAAAAAGCCGCACTATGTAGAGTCCTTTCCATATATGTGAACTTCACCACATCTAATGAGTGGGAGGCTATGAGGTGTTTTGAAGAAAAAACTTCATTTTCTTGTAACTCTTATTTTGCATAGGTATGATCTGATTCCATTTTTACTCGATGTTGTGCGCTTAAAATCATGCCTTCATGTAGAGATTAGGCATGGATTGCTAATGCACGCAATACTAATGTAGTTCCTCTAGTACAACATAACGAAAATCTAATGCACAGTTTCTGAACGCCAATTAAGCTTTTTGCTTTGAGTATGACCAACTAGAACAATCAGCAGGTTCTAGTTCCTACTTTAGACATGATACATTAGTGGTAACCAGAGTTTTGATTTTGTTAGGATGAATCTTCCTATGTTTTTAGGTTCACAAGTTTGTAAGGACCCACGAAGTTCATTGATGAGGTCAAGAAAATATTCGGTGTGATGCAAGTAATTGGTAGTGATAGGTGAAATTGATATTCCTTCCAGCTTAAGGATGTGACTCACATATGATTTACTAAGTGGAAAGGCAACAAAAATGACTTTATCTTCGGTAACTGAGTATGGCAGTCCAATTAAGTGTTAGTCCGTAAACTCTCTCAAAAACTTTCTCATTCTATACAGTTGGGGACACAGTTATATCTAGATGGGTATAAAGAAATGCCCTGTCACAGTCTGTCAAAAAGTCACCTCTGTAGTTCTTGTAGAGTTACAAATGGTAGACTTTGATGTAATTCGAGGCATGGATTGGTAACATTTATGTTATGCCTCAGTCGATTGTAGAACTTTCATTTTAAGTATCCAAACGTCCCAATTATAGAATAGAAGGGTAGTAGCTTAGTGCCTATGGGTCGATTCATTTCTTACCTTAAGGCCAAAAAGATGATCTCCAAGGGTTATCTCTATCATTTAGTTCTGGTTAAGGATTCAAGCTCTGAAAGCACAACTCTTGAGTCAGTTGTTGTAGTCCGTGAGTTTCCAGACGTGTTTCCTGAAGAATATCCCAGAGTCCCTCCAGAAAGGGAAATCGACTTTGGAATTGATCTCCTTCTAGATACTTAGCCTGTTTCTATTCCTCCTTATTGAATGGCTCTAGCAGATCTTAAGGAATTGAAAGAGCTATTGAAAGACCTTCTAGATAAGGGTTTCACTAGAAATAGTATTTCACCACGGGGTGCACCAGTGTTTTTCGTAATGAATAAAGATTTGTCTCTATGAATGTGCAATTACTATAGACAGCTAAACAAGGTCACAATCAAAAATAAGTATCCCATCCCGAGGATTGATGACTTGTTTGACCAACTTCAGGGTGCTAGTCACTTCTCAAATATAAACCTAAGATCCGGTTATCATCAATTTAGTGTCAGAGATAGTGACATTTTGAAATCAGCTTTTAGAACTCGGTATGGTCATTATGAATATGTAGTTTATGATTTTTTAGTTATGTCATTTGGACTAAAAAATGATCCTATGGATTTGATGAACAGATTGTTCAAATAATTCGTGGACCTCTCTGTTATCGTCTACATTAATGATATCCTCATTCAGCCTAGGAAGGAGTAACAACATGTAAGTCATTTGAGAATTGTTTTACATACTCTCAAGGATAGCCAATTATTCTCTATGTTTAGAAAATATACTTTTGGTTTCAATCCGTTACTTTCCTTGGTAACATTGTATCTAGCGAAACGATCCAAGTGGATTCACAGAAGTTAGAACTAGTGAAAAAATAGCCCAGACATACCTCTTCTACACATATATGAAGTTTCTTACGTCTAGCAGTTTATTATAGACGGTATGGAATGATTTTCATCCATAGACTCACCATTGATTAGGTTAACTTTGATGATGGTCAAGTTTCAATGGTCATATGAATGTGAGAAAATCTTTGCAGAATTGAAAACTAGATTGACTACATCTCTTGTCTTGACTCTATTAGAGGGTTTATATGGTTATGTGATCTATTGTAATGCATCCAACGGTGACCTGGGTTGTGTGTTGATGCAGCAAGACGAGGTTATTGATTATTCCACTAGACAAATTAAGGTTCATGAGATGAACTATCAAACTTATGACATTGAGCTTGCAACAATAGTGTTTGCACTCAAGATTTTGAGACACTACTTGTATGGTGTTCACGTAGATGTGTTCACTGACCATAAGAGCCTTCAGTATGTGTTCACCTAGAAAGAATTAAATTTAAGACAAAGGAGATAGATTGAGTTCCTTAAGGATTATGATATGAGTGTGCATTATCATCCTGGTAAGAAGAATGTAGTAGAAGATGCTCTGAGAAAATTGTCTATGGGTAGTGTATCCCATGTTGATGAAGAAAGTAAGGAGCTAGTTAGGAATGTTGACAGGCTTGCTCGCTTGGGAGTTCGCCTTATGAGCATATCACCCAGTGGTGTAACAACTTATAATGGGGAAGAATGTTCTTTTATAGTGGACGGTAAGGAAAAGCAACAGTGATCCAATCTTGCGAGAACTTAAGGGTTTTATCCCAAGGGGAAGATGGTGTACTTTGCTACCACGTAAATTGGGTGTTCTTGAAATGGGAGAGTTGAGAAATTGTATCCTTGCAGAAGCTGAGAACAACAGGTATTCTATCTATCCAGGGGCCACTAAAATGTACCACGATCTATGGGATGTCTATAGGTTGAATGTGATGAATAGGGATATAACAGAATTTGTGAGTAAGTGCCTAATTACTATCTAGTCAAGGTAGAATTTCAACAACCAGGAGGTATGACTCAAGAGCTCGATATTCCTACTTGGAAGTGGGATGTGATCAATATGGGTTTCATCACCGGGTTACCTCGTACATGCAAACATCATGACTCCATTTGGGTGATAGTTGATAGTATGACTAAGTATTCTCGATTTTTAGCAATCAAGACTACAGATTCAACAGAAGTCTATGCCAATCTTTACATTAATGAAATTTTGAGGTTGCATGAGGTCCTTTGTCTATCATCTCATGTAGAGTCCCTCAGTTACCCCCAAAAATTCAGCCCAAAAATACCTTACTAAGTGTCGAATGACGGACGGACCTACTATCTGTAGGTCAAAAAATGGTCTGTAGTCTGTGTCCGTCGATTGATACCCCATTCACCCACTCTATGATATGAACCACGCTTGACCAGAATAGATCGTCATTAGATCTATGTTACATAGGTCCGGCTGAAGGTGGAAAATAACAGAGAAATTAGGGGGAAATGTGGTTTGGTCAACTTCAATTGATCATAACTCTTAGAAGAAAAAGAATTAGGTGTCCAACAACATACTCCAAGATAGACAATTGAATTAGCTTTCTGCAGCCACAAACCTTGCTAAAGCCAGACCTTTAAGAAAAAACTTATGTCTATTTTAGTAAAGATGTGTAGAATAGACCAAACCTACTAACAAAAACAACTGACCGTTGATTGAACGACGTACCATCATTCTAGGTCGTCGTTTGGTCCTAAAACACTTAACTCAGTGTTTTTTCGGTTTTTTCCCACTTTATTTAAACCTAAAAACATCATCTTTAACGTAAATAATCATATATTAGTCAGTTTAAGCCAACAAACATGAGTAAAACTTAGCTAAGTCAAATCATTAAAAACAAATTAGAAATTAGAAGCAAGAAAGGAAAAAAAGGACAAGAACCCTAGTTCAAGAACTCAACAAGGTTCCTTCAGTTCAAGCCCCGAAACCTAGATATTTCTATGTGGATTTTATCACAAGGTATGTGGGATTTCAGTAGTGGGTTCCTTTAACACATTTGGTCTCTAGTTTCAGTCAATTCTTCATTCTTTTATCATGATTAAACCAGGGGTTTATATAACTTTGATAGAAATTCATGAATTTATTTATATGTTCCAAATAAGATTTTAAAGTTACTAATTACTTTATCACATGAATTTTAGAAAACTAGCTATGTATTTCATTAATTCTTGAATTACACATGCTAGTTTAGATATTTCAGTTACTAGATTGCATGTTGCATTATTTATTTGCATTTTCCGTTTTGAGATATCCAGTATTTACAGAAAGTCTGACATATTTCGTTAACTACATAAATCTATGAGAGTACCATAATACCGAGTAGGACTAGGGTTCAATGTACCCAATTAGTCCAAGAACTACTAGCCATGTAGTTTTGTAATTCCCCTATGTGGGTAATCAGTTTAGTGATCACGCCACCATTCCTTTATACCTCTAGCAAGTTATATTGGGTCCTCTCAATGGGGCGACATCGGACTCCATATTTAGCTCATGTGCATTTCATATCGGTTCTTAATATCTCCCATAACTCAGTCAGACTCTCTTCCATTGACCATTTATCAGTATATTCAGTATTAAGTTTCAGCATGTTATAAATTTGTCATTGCATTCTGTTAGATACGAAATTTAGTAAATGATGTTCAAATTATTTTACTTGCTTATGTGCTTGTTTGGTTATGTTTTATTTCAGCTTTATTTTATCTTAAATGCTTAGTACCTTCAAGTACTGACGCATATGTGCGCTTCAACTTCTTGTGATGTAGGTTCCGGTTCTCTGCATCCAGATCTCGCTTAGATCGATTTACGATCTCCAGTTTAGCAAATTTAATGGTTAGTCCTTATTCTTCGTGGACAATAGTCATGAGTTTTATTTCAGTCCTTCAATCATTGAAATTATGTTTTTACTTGAATTAGATGAGGCTTGTCTCAGTATTTCTAGTCCAGTTTAGAGGATATTTTCACATATATTTAGTTTCAGCTTAGTATTGAGTTAATATTTCCTTTATATTAAACTCACCACTATGTAAAATATCTCAGTTATAGAATAGGCATATTCCCCATCTTTTCAATTTAAATTATGATTTATCTTCCCCATTTAGTTTATTATCTTTAGTATGCACATGATAGTGCCAAAAGGGTTAGCTTGGGATCACTTGTGGTCCTAAATTCTGTGTCCGCTTCTCGGGAGTAGCTCGGGGAGTTACATAGGACCTAATAATTACATAGAAATTTTGAATTCAATTTCATTCAAATAAGAACATTGAACAACTATATATTTGATATAAGTCTAATATGTGACATGTTAAAATATAAGATTGTCCAGCACATGTGCTATGTGAGAGGATAAGAAAAATGGGATTAGGAATAGAATGTGGGTTAATTTGATATTCTATAGAATGTAAGAATGTTTATTATAATGCCTTCAAAAAATAAGGCAATTGTTAATGCAACTGTCTTAATTTAAGAAATGGATCTTTTAGTAAACGATGTTCCTAGAAGTGAACTAGTTTTATAGAAATTTAATAAAGAAATAACAAATAAGTTAATTATAAATTTAGATGCTCAAGAACATTTAATCAGTATGTCAGAACTAATATTCCATTGCATCATAATAGTGGGATTATCCTCATTGGACATAAGAAAACTGCTACCTCGAGTAGTGGGAGTGATTTGAGCAAGTAAACACTACATAAAAAGTTGTTAATATTTCAATATTAACATATTTTAAGGAAAATATTAACACTTAATAAAATGTTGTAGTAGTACTTAATCCTAGTGGGAGAATAATAATAAATAATTATTTCTTTTGTATGCTTGAGAAAACCATCATGATAGCACTCCTGAAAAGAAGTTGACTCATAGAGGGTTTTATTCTCACACCTGGATCCTACACCCTGGATGTGGCCTCTACTCGAAGACCATTGTTTCTCATAAATGAAACCTTGTTTTAACTTACTAACTTATGGAATACGTACTCATGATAAATTTATTAAAATATAAACTGAATTTTTCAACATATATACAATGATTTTTTTGAGATCTACATTCAACTGGCGAAAATGACAACTAGAGTCTTAAACATTAGATAATAAAAATATATAGAAAACTACACTATTTATCGTCTATCTATGAAGACTTTAATAACTGATGGTTGTTGGGACAAGATCCCCGATCATCCTAACAATTTAAACACTAAAACTCAATGAAAATGAAAAAGGAGCTCTCCGAAAAAAATTGTGGATCACCAACTAACAATGAGAGCTCAACCAAGTCAATGATGTATCGAATATTGATCATGGTTAGCTGCCTCTGCATCATAATATCATCTAGGAAAACTAGCATTTAATTGAATGTATAAGTATGCTAGTTGTAATGATAAACATAGCATAATCTTGACAAAAGTCAGAAAAAACACTTGCATCGGGTTTACTCAATTAAACTAAACTAAAATGATTTCAACATTAATCAGTGTAATTAAATGCAATATAAATAAAAGTTTAAAAACATGGTTATCAATTCTATGTATTTAGAAATACAATAACAACTCTCTATGCATGCAAAAATACAACGTGAGCTCTATTTGTATATATAAATACAAATATTTATGATGTATAAATACACAAAATACAAATTTGGAGGTAGCACAAGATTATACCCCACAGACCCTGTCAATAATTTTAATGAAACCAATCTAGCGAGGAATCAACTTATCCTTCTTACAAAATGTCATCACCCTTTCATGGGTGAAATCTTGAGAAGGTCATTCTTGTCCTTTGGGAATTCCGGGTCTTTAACCTTGTAATCTATATTCTTCATTTCTCTATTGTGCACGGCTAGAAGGTTAGCTTGAATGCTCCTTACCTTATCTTGAGCATCATTTACTAAGTCTACCCCAAAAATGTTTACGTCCGTTGATTCAAACCAATCTATGAGCGATCTACATCCTTTTCCATGTAACAAGTCAAACGGTGCCATATACATTCTCGAGAAATAAATATTATTATAGGATAACTCACATAGAGTTAGGAACTTATCCCAATTTTCTCCATAGTCAATGGCACATGCTCTCAGCGTGTCCTCTAACTCTTGTATAGTCCTTTCTGTTTGTCCATCCATATAGGGATGGAAGGTTTAACTAATAGTAAGATGCGTGCCTTATTTATCATTAAACTTCCTCCAAAACATGGAAGTGAAATGGTACCATGATATGAGAAGATGGAAAGGGGCACACCATGCATTTTTTCTATCTCTTTTAAATAAATCTTAGCCAATTGTTCAGAATTGTAATCCACCCTTTCCGGAATAAAGTTTTCTGATTTAGTCATTCTATCAACCACAACCTAAATAAAAAAAATTTCCCAAAACTCCTTGGGAAGTCCAACCACAAAATCCATGGCTATCCTTTCCCACTTCCATTTCGGAATTGACATATTTTGGAGAAACCTCGCAGGTCTTTGATGTTCATAATTAAATATTACAATTCTGACACTTCATCAAGAACTTCTCAATGTCTTGTATCATACCCAACCACCAATAAACTCATTTCAGATCTCCATACATCTTGGTCACTCCCAGAAGAACAAAATAGCTCGAGCCATGAGTCTCGACCATCGTCATTGGGATCAATTCGTAAATTCTTGGAAGACATATTCTACCATTATTGTTTAGAACACCATCCACATCTAGAATGGATTTTAGTGACTTCCCTATTGCAATCATTGTTCTAAGCTCCTCTTAATCTCAATCTTCAAATTATTTTGACTTGATTTAATCAATGAACATGGCAACCCACCTCTTTAAAGAATGCCCAACTACATGATCTTATAATCCAAGGTCTGAATTTACTTGGCCAAGAGTCTCTTCTTTCAAGTCACGTAAGCTAAAATACCAATACTTATCTCTTTTCAACTCAAAGTGCCTGCCCGAACATTTGTCATACCCGAATAAGATTGAATAATCACATCATAATCCTTGAGTAATTCCATCTATCTTGGATGTCTCAACATTAAATCCTTTTGGGCAAAACATGATGTAAACTACTACAATCTGTAAATACCTCACATTTAACTCCATACAAATAATGTCGCTAGATCTTAAGACAAAATACTACACCTGCAAACTACAAATCATGAATTTGATAATTACACTAGTACACCTTTAATTGATCAAAGGCATAATCTATGACATTCTTATCATGCATCAACACAACACCCAATCCAGAATGTGAGGCATCACAATAGACAATAACGTCTTTAACCTTAATCGGTAATGCTAGAATGGGCGCGACGGTAAAAAGAATCTTAAGATTTCGAAAGGTTTACTCACATTTTACAGTCCACTAAAATGGTACCTCGTTTTTTGTAAGATTAGTGAACTGAGTAGGAATTGAAGCAATTTTTTTTACAAAATGACGATAGTCACTAGAAAGTCACATAAAACTCTTAAGCTCCGTCAATGATCTAGGTTGGACCCAATTGTGAACTGCATAAACCGTTTGGCGATCTATTACCACATATTTTGAAAACACATTCCTCAAAAATTCAACTGACATCAACCCGAAGGCACACTTATAAATTTTTTCTTATAACTTTTGCTTTAGATGAATAGCAAAATCAACACCAAGATGGTTAGCATGATCTTTTTCACTTTCCTAAAATACCAAATTGTCATCGAAATACTATAAACAAAAAAGTCATGAAAGGAATTGAATACTCTGTTGATCAAGCTAATGAAAGTTGCAGACGTATTAGTCAACCAAAACTGCATAACAAAAAATTCATATTGTCTCATAAGTCCTAAATATCGTCTTGGATATATCTTCAGGCCTAATATTCAGTTTCATATACCTATATCTTAAATCAATTTTTGAGAATTTCAATGTACAATTGAATCCGTCGAAAAAATTATCTATATGTGGCAGGGGGTATTTTTTTTAATAGTGACCTTATTCAATTGCCAGTGATCTATGTACATCATCATGCTATAATTCTTCTTCTTAAAAATTAAAATTGTAGCACCCCATGGGGAAGCACTATGACTAAAAAAAATTGTATCAAGAAGCTCTTGGATATGATCCTTAATTTCTCAAAACATCACCTGAGCCATGCGATAATGAGGGATAGAAATGGGGCATGTACTGCGGCAGAACCACATAAAGGATCGTCAAGAATATCACATAACATCTCAAAATCAGAGGAAAATATCACACATATAAGAAATGGTGGAGCTCATATAAAATAGTACATAACACAATCGGTCACAAACAAAATATTTACCTCTAATGACTGCATCATATGCCTTTGCCTCATTCTTCGTGGAAAGACATAATATTTACCTCTATCATCGACATGAGCTACTTCCTTTCCTGGTTATGCTCTACCTCTACATGTGTTACCATTTCCTATACCACCACGACCTCTCTAATTTACCCCTTGCCCTACTTATGGAGATCCCTACAATTATTACCATTTTCAGCAGGTACAACTGGTCGAGAAGTTGTTGCCTGTGCACAAGTGGACGCATATGTTGGAAGTTCCTCATGATGTGTCCTAGTTCCCTACTACTAAATCAACTGAATACGCCATATGGTTTGTGGCCTGCAACGTGCCCATCATTATGATCAGTTATATAACTTTTAGAAGGAGGACCTTGAAAAGTTACTAGTAGAGGAGGGAATGAGGGACTTCATTGTCTTGGACGCGAGGGTGATCGACCGGATCATTTAGCATTGGAGCCATGAAAAATTCATGAACTCCTGGACTCTAATTTACCGCCCTAGATTGACCGTCTCACTTTACCCATACACCTTTTTGACATAATCGATCAATTCATTGAAGCTCTATCCCCAAGAAGTCATGTGGACAGATAAGATTTGTATCTCAGAATCCAACCCTTTAATTAAAAACAAAATCCTCTCCTTTTCAGTGGCAACCAATTGTGTAGAATAAAATGATAATGTATCAAACCTTGCTTCATAATAATCCATATACATACTACCTTGTTCTAATGCCATATTCTAATCCTTGGTGCAATCTCTGAAAGTCCTAGGAAAATATTTATGTAAGAACAAGGCATGAAATTGGGTCAAAATAAGTGGAGGTAATTTAGAGGCTCTACATTGCATATAAGTTTTCCACCGTTTCCTTCCATGACCTTGAAGTTGGAAAGACAAAAACACAAACCCATGTTGGTGATCTCCCTATTATCTTCCTCAACTGGACAATGCTTCCATTGAACTTTCAAGGACAAAATATTTTTGGTCCTCAACATTCAAACATCACGATCAAGAATAAAAATCGTGTCTTCCTAGTATTCTAGGTCCTTATCTAGCCCTATTTAGTACCAGTTAATTATATAGTCACCATCACAGTGATATATCTTCAACATAGCAAAATGAAGTCTGATATGTACCCCTGAAAATTAGGAGGTAGCGCAAGTCTATACGCCACTGGCCCTACTCATTTAAGAATTTCAAAGGGACCAGTATAGCGAGAACTCAACTTACACCTCTTACCATATCTCATCACCCCTATCATGGGTGATACCATGAGAAGAAGATGTTCCCCCGACTTGATTCCAGGTCTCTCACCTTATGATCAACATACTTCTTTAGTCCACTCTTTGTGGCTAAATGTTTAGCTTAAATGCTCCTGACCTTACCTTGAGCATCTTTCCCTAAGTCATCCCCCAAAAAATTTACATCATTGAATTCAAACAAACCTAAGGGAGATCTACATCCTCTCTCATAAAATGCTAAAATTAGTTGCATATATATGTTCGAGTGGTAACTATTATTATTATAGAACTTACATAGGGGTAGGAACCTATCCCAATGTAGTCCAAAGTCAATTAAACAAGCTCTCAACTTGTCCTCTATCACTTGTACAATCCTTAATGGTTGCCCATTTTCGGGGATGGAAGGCTATAATAAAAGTGATTAGTTTGTCCAATTCATCATGTACATTTCTCCATAAAATGAAAGTCAAAAGCGTACCAGGATCTGCGATGATTGAAAGGGGAACACCAGGAAACATCACTATATCTTTTAATTATAAATCTTACCAATATATTCAAAATTGTATTCTACCTTTATCGCAATAAAGTGGGATGACTTAGTCAGCTTATCAACGACAAAACAAATAGAGTTAAATTTGACCAAAATCATGGGACGGACAATCACAAAATACATGGCTATCATTTCCCACTTCAATTCAAAAATTGATATATTTCTTAGAAACCTCATAGGTCATTGATGTTCATACATCACTTGTTAACAATTTTGACAATTTTCAACAAACTTCTCAATGTCTTATAAAATATTGACTACCAATAAACTCATTTAAAATTTATATTCATCTTGTTCACACATAAATAATACAAGAACGCGATCCATGAGCCTTCGCCCAAAACCTTGGGACGCATTTATCAGCTCTTGGAACACATATTCTACCCTTATTGTTGAGCACACCATCTGCATCTAGAGTGGTTCATTGACACTTACCTATTGAATTATTTTTTCTAAGCTCATGTAAATCTCCATCTTCTAATTGCTTAGCCTTGATTTCCTCTATGAATGTTGATTTAGTTTCAATACTAGCTAGCAACCCACCTCTTTCTGAAATTCCGAACTGCATGAACATTGACTCTAAGGTCTGAATTTCCATTGCCATTAGTCCATTGGTTCCACTCAATTGAGCTAAACTAGCAACACTTATTGTGTTTTGACTTAAAGCGACTGCTATAACTTTTACCTTACCTAAATGGCATTGAACAATCACATCATAATCCTTGTGTAATTCCATCCTTCTTCGGTGTGTAAAATTTATTTCCTTTTGTATAAATACATGTTGTTAAATATGATGATGAGTAAATACCTCACATTTCACTCCAAAAAAATAATATCACCAAATCTTAAGAGCAAATACTACTGTTGCTTACTCCAAATCACGAGTAAGATAATTTCTCTCGTACATCTTCAATTGAATAGAGCCATAATCTATGATATTCATATGTTACCTCAAAACATCGCTCATCCAGAATGAGAGGACTACTAATAGACAATAAGTTCCTTACTCTGAATTGGTAATGCTAGAATGGGCGTAGTGGTCAAAAGAGTATTAAGCTTTTGGAAGCTCTCCTCACATTTTTGAGTCCATTCAAACTATACCTCCTTTTTGGTCTTATAAGTCAAGTGAGTAGAAATTGAAGCAAAATTCTATAAAATCCATGATAGTAACTAGCAAGTCCCACAAAACTCCTAACCTCTTTCACCGAACTAGGTCAGACCAAGTTCTCAACCGCTTCAAACATTTTGTGCTCTACCCTTACCTTTTATTTTTACACAACGTGCCCCAAATATGTAACCGACATCAACCTAAATTCACACTTAGGAAATTGTGTATAACTTTTAATTTTAAAGAATTCAAAAAATAATACGAAGATGGTTGTCATGCTCTTTTTTACTTATCTAATACACAACAATGTTATAGATAAAGACTACAAAAAAATAGTCAATAAAGGTTATGAATACTTTATTCAAAAGCAGATGAATGTGTCAGGCGCATTAATAAACACAAATGACATAAAAAAGAGTTCATAGTGTCCATAATGATTCCTAAATGTCGTCATGGGTATATCTTCAGTCCTAATATTAAATTGATGATACCCGAATCTTTAATCAATCTTAGAGAAAAGTGATGGACCTTGTATATTCTAAAAATGTCATCTATCCTAGGCAAGGGGTACCGATTTCAAATATTACCTTATTCAATTGCCGAAAATCTATGAAGATCCTCATGGTACCATCTTTCTTCTTATAAATATAACCGATGCACCCCACGGGGAATCAATAGGGAAAACAAAACCTATATCACAACCTCTTTGATTTGATCCATAAGCTCTCTAAACTCTTTCAGAGCAATGCAATATCGATATATAGAAATATGGCGCGTACTAGGCTCTAAGTCGATACAAAAATCTATGTCTCTATCCGGAGACATACATAGAAAATCATTTGGAAAAACTTCACCAAATTTGGACACCACCATAATAGACCCAATGGATGGAGCATAAATCTCAACATCCCTAACATTAGCTAAGTAAGGTAAACAACTTTCCTCTACTTATTTACTAGCCTTGTTAGAGGATATGATCTTAACTTGATGAGTCTTGTATGCCCCTTCCCACTCAAAGTATTCCCTTCCCCGAGTTTATTGACTCACGGACTTAGCATTATATTTAAGAACATCATAAGTGGAAGACAACCCAGTCAACCCTAAGATTATGTTGAAGTCAGCCATATCCAAAACTAAAAAATCAGCCCATATTTGAAATCCCATTAAAAAAAATAGGGCAAGCACGGTAAACATCGGGGACTATGACTGGCTCGCCAACTGGGGTAGAAATATTGATAATATCGTCAATAATAGCACACAACATCTAAAAATCAGAGGCAAATCTTACAAACACATAAGAATTAGAGGAACCTAGATAAAATAATATGTTAGCCATTCGATCACTGAGAAAAATAGTACCTTTAATCGGTGCATCAAACACATCTGCCTCCTTTTTTGAGGATATGAAAAACATTAAGATCTATCATGAAAATATGCTACCTCCATACCATATTGTGCATTACCTTTACCTCTGTTACCATTTCTTCTATCTCCACGACCTCTATGATTTCCTCCTCGTTATACTTGTGGACGTCCTCTACTATAATTAATATTTCTTATGGGTAAAATTACCCTAGAAGGCTGTTTTGTCACGACCCAAATTCACAAGTCGTGATGGCACCTATGTCCCAATAAATAGGTAAGTCAATCGAACATATTTTACAAGACTTAACTAACTACTGAGTAAAAAGGTAATGACATAGAAAAAAATCTCCAACACTAAGTTCCTTATATGTACGAAATAAGAAAAACTTATAATACAACCCAAGAATTGGTGTCATAAGTACAAGAGCTTCTAAAATACATTACTAGTATTAAACTAAAATGAAGAATCAAACATAAAGGATATCTTGCATTAATACTATAATAACATAATAGGTAGAAAATAGAGGGAGGTGAGGGCCATGGAATAACCAAGCAGCTCACCACAACTCGAAGACACTTCAAGCTCGAACTCAAAAATGCTCCATAAGATGTGCTTGTACTTGGAATCGAATTAGCACCACAAATAGTACAACAAGTACAATATGAGTTAGAAACCACGTGTACCCAGTATATGTCATTGATCGACAATGATGAAGCAGCGAAAAGAGTAAATATAAGTAAAATAAATTCTTTAATCATACAAGTCTATATACACTTCCAGTCAAGATTCATCAAATAGAGGTAATTAAATATCATATACTTTCCAACCACCAATAAAAATACTTAATCACTAAAGAATGAAGGATATCATGACATACAATGTAATATGCCACCATGAAATACTCTGCCTCTAAATACCCATGTCATGCCTGGAGCCTACACTCTGGACGTGGCCGACATCCAATGACCATTGTTGGTCTTGAGAGAACCCATGGACTAGATTTTTTAACTCAGCCAAAGACTATACTCAACATAAATATGAAATAGAACATCCATAAAAGAAATATTAAAAACATAATTGTGTGGCAAAATGGCAGTTGAATTCTGGTAGCAAAACATCTGCAATTCAAGGAATTGACTGAAACTGAATATCTGAGTCTCTAAGATGCCTCTATAATACTATGATGGTTATGGGACAGGCCCCACAACATCCTATAAATGATAAAAAATTGTAACCGAATAAATATATCCTCGAGAATACACAAAATCTTACAACTCACACCGAATGCTCAACTGGACCAATGAGGTACCGTGTACTAATCTTGGTTACTTGCGTCTGCATCATAAGACAAGGCAGCCAAACTAGCATATGTACATTGAATTTACGAATATGCCAGTTGGAAATCTAAACAATAACTTAAATCTTTAGAGGATTAAGAAGATCTTACCTTGGATCTGCTAAACTAATGAAATACCAAGTCAATATAAAAAAGTATGGAAACATGCAATATATACATTAAAAAAACTTGTAAAAGTAGAGTAAACATCATTGTTCATTAAATATAATGCAACAACAAATTCAACTTCACAAATAGTCAAAGTATTGTAATTTCAAAGGGAGATTCTCTGAGCGACAATCATCACTATGAGCCTAAGCGATGGTACAATGTCTGACCTCACATTACAAGAGGACCTCTCTATACCTTTTCCTCAGTATAGACTATAACTACTGAGTGGATCAACTAGTATATTGTAAAAAGAACTAAGGAAACATTTAAGAAGTATGATCCTTTCGTTGTCCATGTTTTCTACATGTTTTATGGTGACTTGAGTTTTTAAGAATTCGAGTCCCCAAATATGTTCTGAATACCACTCCCAAAATACTTAGCTCATTTGTTTTTATAACAACTTCTTCTCTTGTTCGAGGTAATTTCTCAAACATAGTTTTAAAAGCTCTCGTGGAAATCACAGTTCCCTTTATTCTAAACACTATCCAAAGGGTCTATTGAATCTAGCTTCCTTTCTATTATCAAAATGTCAAAATATTTGTAACTCTTAGTGACTACTTAGATTCAATATTACTTTTGAGAAATGAACTCACTTGCTTACTCTTTGTTCAACTTGAAACTTAACTCCTACGAAATTTTTACTTTCCTTATAACTTTTGAGATTTAAACTCAACTCATTACTATTTTCTCAACCTGTACCTAGATACTTCAAACAAAGTTAAAATGTTTGTTTAAGATCCTTGAAAATTTAAAGAAATTACTTTTACTTGCTTTTTACCTTTTAGACTTGACTCTTAACTTCTTTGACTTCGATCATAACTTCCCTTAAATTGAATTATGGATTAAAAGAATCATGATCTCATATTTATGGATGATTTCATGATGTTTATATGTACGATAGAGTGTTGAGTAAACTAATAAAGATAGGTACATAATTATGAACTAGTACGAGAATATGGAGGGGGAAATGGGGTATCTAGGTGGCGTTGGCGCTTTAAGAGACGCAGGGCGCAACAGCTTGACGAATAGACATTGTCCTCAGTCGCTGTAGCTGGCGTGGCATTCCAGGTCCTTTTGGATAGAGTTAGTCTTTAGGGGCTCTGGTTGGCGTGGCCCCAAGTTCTATCAAATGGGATTTTTGATATGTCTTCTCTGTTTTTTTATCTCTAAACCTTCTAAACTCACGCTGATCTTTCCCAAAACACTTAGCATCACTAATATTCTTAATACCTATATGATTAGACATGTAAAAAATCCCAAAAACAAGAATCAAATCAACTAAAGGTATATTCTAATGCAGCCAATAATATTTCAACAATTGTTCCTCAAGAACGTTGATGTTCATCATTCAAGCTTCTGTAACTATGCTTAATTAAACCCATTCATATGTGGGTTTAAGAACCCAACACAAAAAGATCTCACATACCTTATAATTTTCACCTCGATGAATTTTACTTGAAGATCTAGGCGTTCATGATGAATTCTTTGCATTTTCTCTATTCTTGTTCTTCTCTTATCTTTTCTCCCAAACCCTAAGTGTATTTAATTTTTCTAAAACTGACTTTAGCCTTAGTTACCCCCGCATAAAACCTTAAAACAATCCGTATTGGATTTTTCTAAGTTCAACAACCTAACTTACGATAAGCATATCTCCCTCATGAGATATCAAAAACATGCAAACTCTTTGGCGTTGGAAAGATCTCTTCATGGCATATCCAACCATATATGGAGTTGGAAAGATACCTTCATGGGCTTTCCAACCATTTAAATATCTGACCCTAACTCATACTCAGCTAGAAATTATGGACGTTTAAAATGACGAAAAATATACTTTTTAACTTGGGAAATTTTCCAGATTTCTCCTATTCTTTAAAAAAATAACGATTCTAAGTTTCTTTGCTTAATCCTAGTTATTTTAATTTACGAGATCTTATAATATCTCCCCCTTGGGACTATTCTTCCTTGAATTAGAACTCTTTCACTATGTTAAGGGTAATAATATCATTTTAGCACTCAACAAACAAAGCGCGTAATAACATGCTTACACAAAGTCTTATAAAGTGATAAGAAGAGAATTTGGTACCTTATTTTACATTCTCTCCAGATTTAAAAAGATGTGGACATCTCTTCTTCATATCCTCCTGAGCTTCCATGTTTTGTTCTTCAAAAAATTGATTCCCCCAAAGGAATTTGGCTGATGCAATATTCCTTTATTCTCAACTTACGAACTTGACCATCCAAAATATAAACCAAAAACTCTTCATAGTATAAGTTATCTTTAATCCCAAAATTCTCAGTTGATACAATCAATGAAAGATCACCCATGAACTTCTTCAACATGGATAAGGGAAAAATTAGACGAACTGCTGCTAATTCTGATTGTAGCTCTGATTCATAAGCTAAATTACCCACTATCTCTTATATTCTACAAGGTCCAATATATAGGGGACAATGTTTCTCCTTTTTACGAAATATAATAAACCATACATTGGTGAAACCTAAGCTATACCGAATCATTAACCTCAAACTCTAATGGCCTTCTCCTAATATGGTTTAGGAATTTTGGCGACTTTGTGCCATTTTCGAACTCTCTTGAAACACTTTCACTTTTTTCCATGGCTTGGTGAACTATATCAGATCCTATCAACCATGCTTTATCAACATCCAAACACCCAATAGGATATCTACATCTTCTCCCATAAAGATCTACGTATAGAGCCATTTGGATGCTCGAATGTTAGATATTTTTGTAAGCCAACTCATTAAGAGGTATGTGATCATCCCAATTCCCTTTGAAAAATCACACAAGCTCTCAACATACCTTTCAAGTTCTGTATAGTACATTATGGTTGTCCATCCGTCTAAGGATGAAAAGTAGTGATTAAATTCATCTTCGAACAAAAATCTTTCTTCAAAGTCTTAAAGAACTGTGAATTACATTGTGCACATCTATCTAAAATAATGGAGACTGGATCTCCATGGAGTGCTACTACTTCTTGAAGATACAATTTAGCATAATTATCAGCCGAATAAGTAGTCTTAACTGGCAAAAAAATAGACTGATTTTGTCATTCTATAACGAATTACCTAAATAGAATCATGTTGCCAGTGAGATTTTGAAATCCTATGATGAAGTCCATACTAATAATCTCCCACTTCCATAACGGAAGTTTTACGGTTTGAGCCAAACCTCTTGGCCTTTAGTGTTCTACTTCACTTGCTGGCAATTCGAGAACTTGGCAAAAAACTCAATAATATCTTTCTTCATCCCTTCACACCAATATACCTCTCTAAAATTTCAATACATTTTTGTGGAACTTGGGTAAATTGAATATCTTCCCGGATGAATGGAATATTGGGATCTATGAGCTTCATCCATGATCCTATGGTTGATTCCATTAACCCTAGGAACACAAAACATATCTTGATACTTTAGCACAGAATATCCCCCCTTGTTCAACAGCTAATACACTTTGCTAATGAAAATTTGCCTCCACGTCAACAAAAATGGGAGCTTTGTCTTGTTTTTCTTTCACCTCTAAAGTAGTAATGACTCATCCTCATTGTTTACCACTATTACTCTTTTTGTGGAATCGATAATTGTAACTCCCATGCGTGCAAGTCGATGTACATGTTAAGCTAACTCCCTCTTTTCTTTCTCAACGTGAGCGGTACTTCCAATAGATAACATGCCAAGAGCATCAACAACCACATTAGTCTTATCTGGGTGGTAAAGAATACTCATGTCATAATCCTTAAGTAATTCTAACGACCTCCTATGTATGAGATTTAGCTCCCTGTGAGTGAACATATATTGGAGACTCTTTTGATCTGTGAATATGTCAACATGAACACCATAAAAGTAGTTAGACCATATCTTTAAAGAAAAAAAATACTACAACAAATTATATGTCATGAGTCAGATAATTCTCGTTAACTGTAAACTGTATGGAGTCATAAGCTATAACCTTGCCATTTTTCATCAAGAAGAAACCCAAACCAAGTAATTATGCATTACAATACACCATAAAAACTTGAATACCCTCTGGTAAGATCAAAAGTAGAGAAATAGCCAACATCTTTTTTAATTTCTCAATTCTTTACTGACATGCTTCACACAATTAAAACTCGACTGTCTTCTAAGTTAGCTTTGTAAAATGAGATGAGATAGATGAAAAAACTTAAGGAAATATCCTAGAATAGCCATCAAAACCCAAGAAACTCCTTATATCTGTTAAAGATACGGGTCTAGTCCAACTCTTAACTGCTTCTATGTTTAGTGTACCAACTCTAATCCTATCACTAAAAATGATGTTGAACGAAAAAGCCAGAGACTTAAGCCAAAACTCACACATGGAGAACTGGCATATAGCTACTTATGTTTCAAAGTCTACAAAACAATCCTAAGGTGACTAGCACGATCTTCTTCATTCCTTGAATAAATAAGTATGTTATCAATGAAAGCAATGACGAAAAGATATAAATAGGGCTTGAAGACTTTGTTCATAGATGCGCTAATGTCTTCTTAAAGTTATCATTGGAAAATCACATTCCCTAATTTTCAAATGATGGTACTTTGATATGAGATAAATTTATTAGAATCAAGAAGCACCCTGAAGCTGGCCGAAAAGATCATCCATCTTTTGAACATGATACTTATTCTTGATGGTCACCTTATTCAATTGGTGGCAATCTATACACATCCTTAGGGAACCATCTATCTTTCTCACAAATAAGACAGTACCGCCCCAAAAGAAGACACTAGGTTGAATAAAACGTTTGTCTAATAAATATTTCAATTTTTTTTAATGTTTTTTAACTCTACTTCTTCTATTCCGTATGGCGGAATAGAGCTAGTACAAGTATTTAAAATGATTCCTATAGGGAAGTATATTTTCTCTTTAGAGGGGAAAAATTTTGGGAACTCTTTTACTATAGAAACCGACTATTTAGGTACCTCAACACTAAAGTCATCAACTCGGACTATATATTATATACACCCCTTTAAGACTAACTTTGTCTCCCTAAGGTATGAAATGAAAGGACCCTTAAACACTACCAAACTACTACTCCACTCTATGACAGACTCATTAGGAGTCTGAAACTTTACAACTCAAGTTCTACAATATATTGACGCATAACAAGCATGAAGCCAATCCATACATAAAATGACATCAAAATCTACCGTGTCTATTTTTACCATATCATACATGATATTATTGCAATTGATGTAATTTTGACAATCATGATAGACTATTTTTGCTAGAATAGACTCCCAACCGGTGCAGAAAGAGCAAAGGGTTCACAAAACTTTGCCTGAAGGATCTAAAAATAATGTGCAACATAACGAGTTTAAAAACATACACTTGCTCTTGGGCCTAAACAAGTATAAGCATAAAAGCAAACACAATGATCATATATGTGACAACATCTGGAGAATTCTCTTGATCTAAGCAGCTAACGATTGCATAACGGCTGTTTGCCCCGCTGCCAGTACAAAAAGTGTTTCCTCTAGGGGTAGCCTTGTGTGGTGGAGAAACTGAAGAAGATTGGGCTCTATTGCTCGAATTTCCACCTCCCTTCTTATTCATAAGACACTCTTTCGTATAGTATACCTCTTGACCACACTTGAAGAAAACCGACTGGCCATCATGACACTAATCAGGTGTGGTTTCTACCACGCCTACCATATGCAGAGCCAAACTAACTCTTCGTGCCACAAGATCTTCGGAGTGGGCTGGTATTGTCTTAAAATTCTGCAAATTCTTGCCATATACTCACCTCTATTTCTTGGAGAAGGTGCTCTATAAGATGATGTTGCTTTCCCTTTTTTGTCTCTGAAATTGTAGTCGACTTGAACCACTCTTCTTTTGAACAGAATCATTTCCAGCATTAAATTCCTGTTTCCTATACTCTTCTATATCCCTAATATTTTTATTCTTCAAGTTGTTGCACTTATACCATTTAACTTAAATTGTCCATATCCCCAATAAACTATGCAACAAGTCTTCTTTACTTGAAACACGACCCAAGCCAGTAACAAACAATCTCATGTTGCTTTTCATATCCTTAACCATCTCCGGAGCATAGCGAGACAATTGGATAAACTTTAATCCATACTCATTAACACTAAAGGACTCATGTTTTGAAGGAAGGAACTCATGTACCGTTGCTTCGTTTAGTTCTTAGAGAAAGGAACGCCACAAAAAGGCTTCTTTAAATAAAGCCCAAATTGGATGTGGTGCATCCTCATCTCTGTTCTCTTCAAACTAATTGAACCATTTCCTAGACTTATAGTTGATATGTTTTTAGTTCAACTCTCTTTATATGTACCACATGCGTCACATCGAATAGCTTTGTCAATTATTCCAAAAAAAAAAATTGGATCCTCAATAATGCTTAAACTGGTAAAGCTGGGAGAATTCATTCATAGGAACTCATGAATCCTCGAGGTGTCTGCGTCTTCTTATTGAAATCCTATTAGTTGAACAACCTGATTTGTAACAACTTGGCTTAGCATGTAGACAGCCTCACAGAACTCAGAATTGGTATGCTCTGCTTGAGGACCCATATTTGTCGCGTTAGGTATCTCTCGCTCCTATACATTTCTTTTAGCTGGTCGACCTTTGACGACTCTTCTTTGGAGGCATGACTATGTGAAACATGCTCAAGCACGAATTAGACGGAATCTTTTTAGAGATAAAACTGTAACGCACGAAAAAAGAATATGAAAGATGAGAGGTATTCCTAAATTTTGTAGCCTCCTTATCATAGATGTGGCGCGCTTCACATAGATGACTAAGACTTTAACGACACAACTTCATTTACTCCCTAGTACTCTTGAACTTTGTGCTCAAATACAAAGTTTGTCATGCCCCGAGCCTACACGTGGACGTGGCTAGCACCCAATGACCATTTTTTGGTCTTGAGCAAACACTTGGAATGGTATTATTAACTAAACGAAGGACTTATCTTAATTAAAATATGAAATAAGAATATTCTTACAAGAAATATTTAAAACATAATTGTCTGGTAAAAATTGCATTTTAATTCTCAAAGCAAAACATCTTTATTTCAAGGAAGAGACTTAAACTTAGTATTCAATTATCTATGAAGACTCTATGATACTTAGATTGATATTGGAGAACACCCCACAACATCCTATAAATGAAAAAAACAAGAAAGCGAATAAAACTATCCTCCATAAAGTAAATAGGCTCACCACTGACTTTGAATGCTCAACTGTATCAACCAGGCGTTGGGTATTGATCATGGTTACCCACGTTTGAATCATAAGATTATACAGGGCAACTGGCATCAATACATTGAATGTATGTGCATAAAAGTTGAAAAGCTAAACAACAACTTAAAGCTTGAGAGGATTAAGAATATCTTATCTTGCCTCTACTAAACATATGAATTTCCAAGTCAATATAAAGCAGTAAGTAGACATGCAATATCAATATTAAAAAAACATGTAAAAACAAAGTAAACAGATTTGTTCATTAAAGGTAATGCAATAAAAATCTCAACTTACTTATAAGAAAGTAATATAGTTTCTCTAAGAGGTTCTCTAAAAAAAATCCCTCACTATAAGCCTAAGCGATGGTACAACGTCTTACCTCACATCACAAGAGGACCGCTCTATACCTTGGCTTTGGTATAGAATCTTACCTAATGAGTGAATTCACTAGTTTATTTTAAAAACCACTTATAAATTATGTAAAAAGTATGTTCCTTTCTCTGTCCATGATGGTTACTTGGTTTATGGAGACATGAGATGTTATGAACTAGCGTCCCCAAATTGGTTATCAATGCTACTCCCAATATACTTAGATTATTTTTTTTAAAAGAACTTTTTTGAGGTTTGAGGTAATTGCTTAAACATATCTTTAAAAGTTCTCTTGAAAATCATAGTTCCCTTTTTTCTATAACTAGCCAAAGGCTTTGTGGAGGTCTAGCTTCCATTCTTATCTAAAAATGTGAAAACAAATGAAAAAATGTGGTAAATCTTAGTTCCCTTAGAAATTTTAAGAAATGAACTCAACTCTTTACTCTTTCCTCAACTTGAAACTTAACTCTTAGGGAATGCTTAGTTCCTTATTTCTTTTGAGAATTACACTCAAATCATTATTCTTTGCTCAACTTGTAGCTTGATCCTTAAAAACGAAGTTAAAATGTTTTAATTCTCTTGAAAACATTAATAACTTATTTTGACTTTCTTCTTAACTTTTAAAGTCGACTCTTAACTTTCTTTGACTTTGATCTTAACTTCCCTTAAATTGAATTACGGATTCAAGGATCATGATCTCATGTTTATGGATAATTTATTGATTTTTAGATGTAATTTAGATTTTTGGAATCAATTGACAAACACATATATATATATATCCCTTAGGAACTAGTATGAGATGTTTGGGGGAAAATGGGGTGTCCTCATTGCCTTGGTGTTGGTCGCCAGAGACTGACGGTCAGAAACTGTCCTCAGGCGCTCAGGTTGCCGCGGCGCTGTAGGGCCTTATGGACGGAGTCTGTCCTGAGTGGCTCTGCTTAGCGCGGCTCACCAATGCCTATCAGATGGGATATTCAAATTTTCTTCTCTTATTTTCATCTCTATGGATATTTTAGTAAACACTTAGGATCACTAATACTCTCAATCCCATACTCCAAAAAACCCCTGAAATACGAATCAAAACAATAAATGGTATACTTTAACTCAGCCAACAAGATTTCAACAATTGTTCATCAAGAACATCGGTTTTCATCATTCAATATACTCTAAATGTGCTGAATTAATCACATTGTTGTGTGGGTGAAATATCCAAACACAGAAAGATCTCACATACCTTATACATATTACCCTCGACAAGTTCTACTTGAAGATCTTGGCGTTCTTAATGAATTCATGGCCTTTTCTCCTTTATTCTTCTTCTCTTTTCTCCCAATCTCTAAGCGTATTTCAATTTTTAAAATTGAATTAAGGCTTAGTTTTGAACCTAATAAATCATTTAACCAAATTTGGAAATAGTAGGGTGAAAAGACCATTATACACTTGCTAAATCAAATAGCCCAACTCTCGATAGGCACATTTCCCTCAAAAAATATCAATAATATGAAAACATGGCTGGATTGTAAAGATATATTCAAGAAATTTCAAACCATAAAAAGAACTGGTCGTAACTCATCTTGATCTAAAAGTTATGGCCGTTTGGAAATAACAAAAACTTACTTTACACAATAGAAATTTTCCCGTTTCCTCCTATTGTTTCCAAAAATAACTATTCGTAGATTCTTTGTTAAATCCTAGCTATTTTTGTTTACTAGATGTTAATACTAAAAAAGTTGTCCAACTGTATCTATATGATCTACTCAGAAATACATCAAGAGTTCATGACCCATGTGGGAATCGCGTGGTCCATATACAAACATGGACGATCTCAACGCACTATCATAAAATCACATTATTTTCAAACAAAAGGTCACCACGTGTCAAAATTATAATATTAACATCTCATAATCTCCAGCACAGACCATCTCCACGTGCCCAATATATATTCGATCTAATGTTAATGCACGTACACAATATTATTTCAATAAAGGGAATGATGATGTATCTCAATCAATTAATATGAGAATAATACATAAACATATCAATTATCACATGTATAAAGATGCAATAAAGAAAAACACAATCACATAAAGTATTCAAATCAATAATAAATCAGGCAAAGCCCATATTCTTTGAAATTCTTGGGTATCAACCCGCATTCTATGTTAATAAACTTTCCCTTTATAAGTCTTGAACATGTACCAATGCCCCATCATATCATTTTTACGATATCCCCATCTATTTCCCTTACCCTTTTTCTATGGTGATTTTAATATTTAACTAGGCAAAATCTCCTTCAACGAAGTCTAATAATCCTTAACATACCTTGTCGATCTCGTGCCATGAATCCTCAAGATAGTTCCTTCCCTTTTCTCCATGTTTCCGAACATTCACAATCTACCAACAATTCTATACTTGTAAGTAAGCGAGTTTGTAGAAATTCAAATTAGTATATGTCTATCATAGACCATAAAACTCATTCATATCTCTGATCAAGCTCCAAATCATGATATAATTTATATGTCAAAATTATCATATTTGTTTAATTTCATGCCAAGAATTGAAACTTAATCTCTCCAAATACCCTAAAATTCAATGTTACATTATACCTAATAATAACTTACGTATCTCAATATATACAAACTATGTTGCTAATACCAAAAAACCAATAAATAAACCATTAAACAGGAGCCACTGGTTACAAACAGTAGCAGTAACCTCAAAATCAAAGGGTCAATGTTCTCCATTTTCCTTAACTTTTTATCCCTTTAAATTAATCATACCTAGTAATTAACAATAAATAGATAAAATAATAGTAACATCATAACGCAAGGACCACATCAAACAACACTACCTACTATTGACTTTATACCTTTTTGTTCAATCCAATAAAACTTCCAGCAGTACCCACTAATGCTAATATCATCAAATCATATACTATTTACACTATAAAACTTAATTTCAATAACTATTCACTTAGTAATTGAACATATCATATCTTGCATCACTAACAATCTCACTTGTATTAAATTTATTTTATTGCTTAAATTGTAAGTGCACCCTAAAATTAAATATACATATGGTAATGAATTTGTATTTGTTTACATAAGAACCAACGTAGTCACAAGCGAAGTTTTGTTTGATTTATGTCATTACCGCACATGTAGTTTCTAAAATTTATTATCCTCTATAAAATAACTACTAATATATCTTCATTATATGGGACAAAAGGTAAATTTTATCAAAAAAAAATGGATTCAACCCATTTACTATTCAAATAAATTATTTATATAATATACATGGACCAACTAAATACTCCTAGTAACAAAATATTTCAAAAAATTCCCTTTAAACTTTATTGAAAGAGACAAAATTGCCCTAATTCATTGAACGACCTAGCGGATCTTTATATACCTACCACTCAAACAAATGTTTGTCCTCGAACGGTAAAAGAAATGAAATCACCTGAACACACAAAGAGCTGAGGATATCTACTCCTTATGTCTGACTCGGTGTCACAAGTAGCCTTACAACTGGACGATGCTTTCATTTAACATTTACTGAAGAAAGCTCTTTTGACCTTAACTCTCGAATTTTCCTATCCAAAATGGTTATCGACTCCTCCTAAAAAGTCAAATTTTGATCAGGGAACAATAAATCCCATTGAATCACATGAGAACCACCCTGATGATACTTTTGAAACATCGAAATATGAAATACGGGTTGAAAACCTGACACACCTTGTGGAATGTCCAACTGATATGCCACCTTACCAATACCTTTTACAAATCTTGAAAGGACCTATACCTATTGGGGTCAACTTTCACTTCTTCCGCAATCTCATCACACCCTTTTTGGTCGAAACCTTCATTAGAAAACTCTCTGCAACCATAAAATCCATATAACGAACCTTCCAATCTTTATAACTCCTTTTCCTACTCTGAGCTATGGAAGTCTATCTTGAATCAACTTGACCTTGTCTCAGGACTCCCTCAAAAGATTTGTACCTTTAACAAACTTAAAATAAACAAGGTGAAACTAGAGCCTAACATGTGTGTCATGAGTAGATAATGCCTTAAAAATGGTTAACAATATTGTTATGAGGTAGTGTGTTCAGTTTACAAGAGTTTGGAGGTTAAATGTAAAAGATCATCCAAGACGTTTGAAAGTTTTTCCTTAAGACATGCTTGTGTGTTCTAGTGTGCCTTTCTATGTTTTAAGTGTTTGTTGTAGTTAACATCGATTGTAGAGGTTCATAACATCTAGAAAAGCATATTTAGATGGGGAACGTCTAGGAGCGACTCCCCAAAGACCACCCTAAGGTTCCTTGAGGATGACCCAACTTTTGGCTAAAAACATCCTAAGGCAGGCTCCGTCTTTGACAAGGAAAACGACGCCCCATCATCCAAGGAACACTCTGTCAATGGGGGATGTTGCTCCACACTTAGTCGTATGAGCTTAATCCCCCAAGGAGTCTCTGACTAAAATGATGACTTGCAAGTCGACTCATCTTATTCTGAACGGTACATTCATTGTTTCATCGTTTGACACCTACAAGTTTATTTTGGTGTCTCGGCCATGATAGGGGCAAGGTGGGAAATTCACTTATTATTCATAAAATTTGTTGGGCGGTTACTTATCATCTTTTTGAGTATTTTAATGTCTTCATAAGTATATAACGAAAATTTGAGTCTATTATTCAAATCAAAACCCAAAGACACCAAACAGAATTCTCTAGAAATGAATTGAAGCTTCAAGCAAGGGTGAGGCTAGGAGCTTGATTTCTCCTTCATTTCTTCATCAATTTTGTGGCTTACCATCAATAAAGTTATGGTTTTTTATCTTTGAAATCTCTTTCTTTAAGGAACCAAACTTCTTATGAAAGAGTGGTAAAGAAAGGGTGTTAAGATAACCTAATCTTCCTATATAGTGTATAATAGCTATTTAATCTGTATGATTTTTATGGTCCACTTATGGCTGCCGTTCTTATTTTTTATAATTGTAAAGAAAATGGTCTTGTCGTCATCATTTTATGAATGTGATGTTATTAAGTTGAAGCTATATAGTTGATCATTGTTAATGCCAAAATATCTTATGTGTATGAATTAATTAGAAGCATGATTTCTCCTAATTGACCATGTGTGACTTATGATGGACTATGTTGATGTTTCTATAGGATTTGATAGGGTGACTTTTTGTAGACTTAGTTGTCACTATGTGCTACTTGAATGTGATTGTACTTGTGGAAAGATGATGACGTGTGTGTCTTGTGTTGTTAGACCTACGTCCCTCTACTTGATGAACGAAAAATGTGAATATGAACATCTTGACTTAGTAGGCTTAACAACCTTTTTCATGTATGTGTATGAATGAATGTTGAACATAATTCTAGGATTCGTAGACTTAATGTGGTACCCTTCTAAGACTAATATTATAGGACCTTGAACAAGTAAAGAAGGTCAATAACTTTGAACTTTAAATATAGAAAAAATGTTATTATATCATTGAAGTTAAAAGTCGTAATAGTATCCTTCTTGTGTGAATGGAGGACTTATATATAGGTCGCTAGAATAAATTGAAACCATTTTAAAGAAATTCATTGAGCTATCCTTATTAATTATTGAGTGGAAGAGCTAGAGGACACATCTTTGGTAGTACGATTATGGTTAAGTAATGACTAAAAAATGATAGCTTCTCATATGCATGTATTTGCTTGAACATATTCTATGAAAACATGGCTACCACCGAGTAAAATATGCTTGTGGTAGTAGATATATTTGAGAAGGAGTCTAGAGAACAAAGAATCACTTAATATTCCTTAACCATGAGCTTACATGGGATGTACCTAGTCCTACCCTTGGCAAGTAGAACACCCTCCATCGTAATAGGGTAGACTCCGAATTCCATGCCTTGCTAGTATTGTCTATGTCGGTTAATGCGTATTCTCATCATGTGGGATGCATTCTATTATGTTATAATTTCTAAAAATGTAGATAGTTGTATGGGACGCAATTTATACATTGCATGAGTAGTCTTCGAAGCTTCTAGTATTTGGTTTCCGTAGGTTTTCCAATACCATTATGTAAATTATTGTTAATGTGAATGTCTCTTAAGTTTCTTAGTGACTATTAATTGGATTAAGCTAATGAATGTGAATAAAAAGGTACTTCTCTAGATTCGCTTTAAGAATTTCTAGGTAGGATTTAAGTGGGGGTATGAGTGATCTCTTTATGTCTTACTTAGGTTAGTCTTAAGGAATTCTAGGTAGGGAGTCTAATGATGAAATGGGAATAATCTCACTTTAGGAAGTCTTGAGAATCAGTTAGGGGTGTGTGAAGGGGTTTTATGGGCGTCCGCTTCTATCTTACTTAAGTGAATCTTAGGAGGACTTTTGGTAGTAGGCTTATATGCATATATGGTTTGAAGTGAAGGTTATTCTATATTGTGGATTACTAAGAATATGTTCTATATGTATACATATTGACTTGTAAATGATTATTATTCTTGTTTGAAGTTTTCTCCAAAAGAGCATGAATGAATATTATAACTCAAATTTCCTTTTAGCATGGTTTTAGTTGCATGTCTCTATAGTTAGTGCATTCTTATGTACTAATTTCATATATCGTCTTATCTTAAAATGTGTAGGTGACAATTTAGAGGAGTCATTTGAAGTAAATCTTGGAATTAGCATCTATTCAAGTAGGTTGTGGTAAGTCCTCAATTGATTCGAGAACATAGTCTTGTTTATTTTTTTATTGTTATAAGACATTGTAGTATAATATGATATTTCCTATTTTTGTTAATGTATGGGTTGTGACCCAAGATATTTTATTGTTTCACATGGCTACAAGGAGACTTAGCATTTCTATGTTTATATAAAAGAGATGTTGAAGTATTATTTGATTGTTTTCAAAAAATTTAATTTCGCACTACTTTTCATTAACATATGCAATGAATGATGTCTAAGGGCTTGTACAAGAACTCCGAGAGGCCGAGTACGCCATGTCCCGACTTGAAGGATCCAATGTCTTAGAGTATATGTTATGAAGTATTAGAGGATATGTTATGAAGTAGTCTTTAGGAATCCAATGTCTTGTGAAAGCAACATCTAGTTGAGTCTTGTTCATCTGTGTGAGTCGTGACACATCTATGAGCGACAAATTATAGTACGATAGAGTTTCACTTTCTTCATCACTCTTGTGTTGTGCCATAAATTTGAGGCTATAAGTTTCTATTCCTAATGTCTTTTGTTGTTATTATAGGATATGACTTCAATAAAAATGGCTGCAAGTAGATTTAAAGAGGTAGGGTTAAATGAGGATGTTCCCCCCAAGGTATCCAACTTCCTTGTTGAGTTAATTAAGATCCTATAGTGTATGAAGGTAATGGGATTCCGGTGCTTCCCCCAGACATAACTAAAGGGGAGATTAGATAGGATCTTCTTGCCTTATCCCGATACATGAAAAGACATGTGAATAGGGGTGTTGAACTTATGGTGAATTATTTGGAGATTACTATGAACTTTAGATTGAGGGACTTTGTGAGAATCAATCCTCCTATCTTCCTTTGCTCTATGGTGGGAGAAGATTCCCAAGAGTTTCTAGATGATGTGTATAATATAGTGCATGCTATGGGAGTGACTTCTACGGATAAGGCAGAGTTACACTACAAAAAAAATGTTGTTTAGAGAAGGATAGTAGCGACGAAATCAAATAAGTCGCTTTATAACAACAGATTAGCAAAAAAATAGCCATTTCGTTTCTAAAATTACAAAAAAAAAAAAATTAGTTATAATATAGTTATGGATTAGCGATATAATATGCTTTTGGTCTTTATATTATAGCGGGAAACTTCGGCGCCTTAAATTTCATTACGGATTTTGCAACAATGTAGGTGCTAAAAATGTAATAATATATTGCGATCGAATTAGTGATTAAAACGCATTCCTAGAATTCTAAATATATTTTTATAAAATATAAATTATGCAGTGACGAAAATATTCGTCGCTAAAATTTAATTTAAATATTTAGATTTATTTTAGTGATAGATGTGATAATCTGTCGCTAAGTTTGTTGGTATTTTTTAACCAAGTCATCATTCCATAGAAAACACAAAAAAGAAATAAAAAATTACAATCCCTAAGAGTAGGGTTTTCTTACAGTGAAAGCTCCCAACAACATCAATATCTCAGTGAGATCTCCCGTTTATCAGGTAAAATTTCGATTGCTCCCGTCTCTTTCCATTTTAGATTTCTACCGTCTTTCCTTTTGATTGCTCCTACGTAAGGTGAAATTTTTCCATCTCAGGTGAAAGGTGAAATTGCTCATGTCTCCTTCATCCTCAGGTGAAAGGTGAGCTTCTGCCTTTTGTAATTTCCCTTTTTTGCATCTCTTCGTTGAGATTCTAGTGCGGTGAAGAGGAGGGTGTTGACTTCTATTTGGTGAAAAAACACTAGGGGAACGAGATGAGGTTATCAGGGACATTCCAAAATTTAATGTAGTGAAATAGCTTGCTTCTTCTTTGCTCTAATTTATGATTTTGAATATTTTTCAGATTTTTTTAGTCTCTACCTTGCTTGGTTTTGCTTTGCTCGACAAAAATTTAGAATCTCGAAATAACAGTGACAAGAAGTCTCCAAGCTTTTCATTGTATGATTTCTTCGCGGAGAAAAGTAATATTTCCTCCATAATCTTCTCGTCATCTTCTTTTATTCATGATGTCCCTCACTACTCTATTGTTGTATCACTATTGTTTGTAGATGATAATTGATGAAATTAATTTTCTATACATGTGTTCTTAATAGATTTCTTTGATTCATATTAATAAGGAAGTTGAATTTTATCGTTCAGTATTTAGTATTGTCGATAAATTGTTCCTTTTTGTTTGAATCCATTTTCGTTGACTAGTCTTCGCTATGTCGTAGATTTTATGTTCTTTATTTTTATTGTATGTAAGCCTATGTTTTACATTTAGTTTGATAGTGTTAATGATGTTTTTTTATTCAAAATAAGAAGCGAATCTTGAAGCTAACTAAGGTGAAGGTTGTTTCTGTTCATTTATTTTTTATGTAGAATAGCTCATTTTCAAATCTCCTGATCATTCTAAGAATTGAATTTATGTTTTAAACTATCAAAATTTGATTTGATAGCTACTATGAATCCTTTCTTTCCTTAAACTCATCTCTTGTTTAGTAATTATACTTAATAGCTAATAAGCTATTAACTATACAATAGAGTAACTTCTTTTTAGATTCTGCGAAATGGCTTTATGAGAATTTTAGCTTCAGATTTAGTGAGGATCAATTCAGTATTGTTGCATCAGTTATGAATTATAGATGTATGAAATTATGTCTTCTTTCATTTGATAATACGTCTACTAATATTCTTTTGCAATTCTTATGGGACAAGTTTTTCAGCCTGAAGACTTTGCTTCTTCGCTTTGTGGTAATTTCTCTTTTCTACATTTGTTTTCTTTGATAGGTAGGATTTCCTTTTAGCTTTTGGAATTATTATAATGATTTTATGAGACTATTTATTTATTTGTATATTTAAACACGTAGTATGCTCTAAAATTTACCCCGAAATTATTTGATTTAATGAAATTTGGAAGAATATTTTATCTTACCTGACACGCTAGAGTTGGTTAGTGTTGTGTGGTTGATTTGTAGAACTTAATTTAGCTTTAATATTTTTGTATTGGTTGAACCTCTGTGAAATTCTCTCTATGATCAAGCTTTGATGGTTGAAGTTTCTTAGAATGATCAAACTCTATCAATTTTGTTTCGAAAATGTCCACATATTTTAAAGTTGAAGAATCCAAAGAACCAAATGTGATCCCGACATCAATCATTGGATGGCTTTGCAAAGTTCTAATCTTATCTTCTGAAAATGACCCGAAGATCAACATCTACTGACAAAAAGAGTAGAAAAAAATCAGGTAAACCCAATACGCAGAATATATGCATGAAACAGTATAACCAGAACACAAATTCTACTAATTTACACGAGATGTACTAATAACATCCGAGAAATTCATATCAAGTCAGTACCAAATAAGCAAACTTGTGGATCCCAAAAAGAAAACAAATAAGAGAAGCCAGTAAACTACTAACACAATATACTCACACAAGTATGGTTTCAAAAGAACATTAAGTGGATAATATTGTCGAAATTGGGAAATCGTTTATTTCAAGAGAGATGGTTCATTAGTACGTGATGAAATTTAAGAATATAAACTAACTTTTACCTAATATACGATCAAATTGGAAGACAGTAAAGGGGAAGGAAAATAAAAGAATATAGAATGGATGGAACAATTTTGGAATCCCGACTTAATAGAACATAAAAACGAGAAATGCCTTTCTACCCTGTTCACATCCTAATTCCTCCAGAAAACAAAAAAAAACATAAAAATATATGTTCATATCTAGAATGAAGACTACTCTGCTACCCCATTCTCAACGTTTTGAAACAAGCCTATTATCCAAATATATAATGAAGTATTCACAAAATTGTAGAAAATTTTCTTAGAGTTATTTATTAAAAACATAATAGATTTTGTCACCTAAAACTCCTAAACCTAATTAACAATTAAACAAGAAAATCTCCATCTTACAGAAAAAAAGAACAACCATTAAGTTAATTAAATATATAAAACAACTGGTTGGCTATGTCCATAGTATATATGCCAGCAACAAACCAACTGATTAACTGATTGACTTTTTCCTTTGAGGTAGATTTAGGTCTCCTTCATCTATTTTTCAAATTTGCATTTGTTTTGATGGTAAACCATCAAGTGTATGTTAAGCTTGAAATAAAACATAGAAATCTATTAAGTGTTCTATTTCCCCTTCTTCTTCTTCATCATCTTCTTCTTCTTCTTCTTCTTCTTCTTCTTCTTGTTCTTCTTCTTCATGCCACTGTCATAAAAAGATTTTCTGTTGAAGTTTTTCAGATGATGTGCTTTTGTTTGTTACTGTTGAAATAGTATTGGCTCCAAATTCTTTTCTTGCTGTAGTTTCTGACACACTAGAAAGTGTAGTTTGTATTGTAAATTAACTGTTATGGTTGAATAGATTTTGTTTGTTATAAATTTTGTGGGATTAATATAGTCAGTAGACATTTTCAATAAATTCACTCTAATTAGTAAAAATAAGTAGAATCTTTGTGGCTCACAATCATTACCACCTCCATTTTCTCAATCAACGTCTACGACAAATACAATTGAGTTTGTAAAAACTTGATGCCCGCACTAACTAGTGATGCTGGTCTTATTATTGTTGAGCAGGTGCAAGCATCGATTACTTCATCCGGCAATAAATCAACTGTGGCACCCATGTCTCCTGCTGTTTATGTGGAAGAGGTTGATGCCTCAATTTCAAGTGACCATCATATCCCTTAGTCTCCCACAACTTCAGATTTTTATAATGTCATACTTTTTTGGAAACTAAAAGTTGCGCGTAGTTATATTTTGATGAAAGTAGTTTCATTTAAGAGTACTTGATAGTTTTTTTGAACAATTTAAACAATAAATATGTGGTTTTGAGGTTTGTACTTATATATTATGAATCGTGTATGAGTATTATGTTATGTGAATATTTGTTAATTTTCGAGTGTTTAGTATTTTTAATTTAATTTATTTCTGCATTGCATATTTAAAGTAAGCAAATCAAATAATTTAGAAGAACAATTTTTAGCATCAAATTAAGCTACTATTTGGTTGTTGCTATTAAAAGAATGTTTGCGACGGATAACCGAAGAATTGTAAAAGGCGTAGTATGTTGTAACAAAATATGTTGAGATGGAAATTTCATTACAAATTTATCCAAAATAACGAATAAAATTATGAACTAAGAAATAAAATTATATAAAATATAATGACGAAGCAGTCCATCGCTAACATTTGGCGACAAAAATATTTTGTTACTATGATACTTTGAAATTGTGACGAAACACCATTTTTCATCATTGAATTATTAACTTAGCAACAAAATTATTTAAGTATAATAACGAATAAGCCCGTCACTAACATATGGCGACGTAAATTTTTTATCACTATGACGTTTCTAAACATGTGACGAAACGCATTTTTCGTAACTAAGAGCTTACTAACGAGTGTAATCGCAACAATCAATACATCCTTGCTAATCCATCACTAACCCTAATAATTGACAGATATACATCATATAGTGACGGATTGTGTCTGCCGCTAAACACTAGTTTTTTTTTAGTCTTAGCTTTGTACCAATTGAAAGATGTTGCTGATGTGTGGTACACTGGGGTTCTATAGAGTGGGAAGTGTTTAAGAAGTAATTCTACAAAAAAAAAAAATTTCTCCGGGAGAGTAAGGAGGTGGAGTTTAAAGTTTTCATTAACCTATGACAATGTCACATGAATGTTGAAGATTATTCATTAAAGTTTTCCCTATTCTCTAAATATGCTCCATCCTTGGTGTCTAACCCTAGGTAAGAGATGAGTAGGTTTGTAACGGTGTTTTGGTTATTGTGAAGGAAAAGTGTTGTACGACAATGCTCCATGGTGATATGACAAAATCTAGGCTTATGGTGTATGCTCAATCCATTAAACAGTCTAAAGATGGGAAGAGACGTAGAGATTCCAAGAGGGGAAGAATCGATGAGTATGTTCAACCTATGTGTAAGAAGAGGGCTCCAATGCAAGATGGTTCTTGTTCTTCTAAAACCAACTATGAGAGAGATGGTAGTTCTCAAAGTGTTAAGCCTACTTGTCCTAATTGTGGGAAGTGTTTAGTCAGTACCGGTGGTTGCTTGGGTTGTGTTAAGGATGATCATAAGGGGAGCGATTGTCCTACTATTGCCACTAGGGGAAAAGAGACAAAGCAACTCCTCCTAATCTCTAGATGTTGGTGTTCCAAAGAGGAATCACTTCTATGTTCTCAAAACTAACACATATTCAGGTGGTGATTTCGATAAGTTATAAGTTTCTCTCTTAAGTTATGACTGGTTCATTCTAAGTGGGAAGAATTGTGAGTAGTTGGGTGGTTATTTGTTATCTCTTCTCTTTTAATCTATTCAAACTTGAGAGTTAAAATATAGTAGCATGTTGCATGTTGTTAGGAGTTTAAGTAAAAAAGAATTTCATTATTCTCCTTTCATTGTGCCTCTCACAAGGATATGTTCATATTGTAAACTGACTTTATATGATTTTGTCTCTCATATTGTCTTGCCTTCTAATAAATCCCTTAGAAGATATGTTATTGAATTATGGAGCACGAATTACATGAAGTACTTGAAATCATTGCTTAAATTGTATTTACATGACAATTTCGCTTTAAGTGCTTAAAAAAGTCGTATATGACAATTATAACATGTGAATAAGGAATTTCTCCTAAGTTATAGGGAAAATGGGAGTCATTTCATGACCAATTGTAGATGTAGTTTCTACTTTCTTGTTGTTTTTTGAGTCTCTTGATTATGTGGAATTGATGTTCCCTCTATCTAGGTTAATTGTATATGGTGTGTTATGGTTAGGAGTGGCGAGTCTTGAGTGTTCATCTCTTGATGCTGTTAAAAGTGTTTTAGTGTCATTCAAAGGCGATTGTTTTCAAAGTAGTGGAGAATGTAACACCCTAAAAACGAACTAGATGAAACTCGAGCGTAATATGTGTGTAAAGAGTTAATAAGGTATGAAAATTATCAATTATGGAGTTAAGATTGTGTTGAGTTTGGAGGCCAAACGTTCAAGAATGTCCAAGACATTCGAATGTTTTCCCTTGAGATGTGCTTGTGTGTTATAGTGTGCCTTTGAATGTTTTATGTGTTGGTTTGAGTTCAAATTTATTGGAGAGTTTCCTAAAATATTGACGATCTTGTTTAGGTTGGAAACATCCAGGAATGATCCCCAAAGAAAATCTTAAGGGTCCTTGAGGAGGACCTAACCTTTTGCTCAAAACTGTCCAAGGCAGTCTCCATCTAAGATTGGGCAAACAACGCCTCATCGTCCAAGGAATTGTCCGTCAATGGGGACCGCTACTCCACACATATGTGTATGAGATGAATCCTTAAAATAGGAGTCTTTGAAAAAAATAACGACTTGCCAGTGCGACTCGTCATCTTGTCTATGGTCAATTCATTGCTTCGTCATTTGACACATGTAAGTTTCCTCTGGTGTCTCGAACAATCTAGGGGCAAGAAAATTAACCTAGCACTCAAAAAATACATTGGGCGTATAATGAAGGTCTTTCTGGGTATTTTAATTGACTTTATAAGTCTTTAATTATATGTTGAGTTCATTTTTAAAATCAAAACTCCAAGACCTCAAATAGTATTATCTAAAACACATTTGAAGCTTGAAGCAAGGTTGAGGCTATCATCAATAAAGGTATCATTTTTCATCCTTGAACTCTCTTTCATCAAGGAGCGTAACTTCCAAGGCTTTTCTAAGACTTCTCAAAACATGATATGTTCTATTTTGACTTCAAACCATGGTTTCTTTTATGAAATGATCTGAATCAAAAATATATGTTATAATTGATATTAACTGAATGATTTTAGATCAAATTTCGTATGAAACCATGTAATTTTTGAAATCCTAATTTTTAGCTATGTGGGTCATTTGATCATGGTCTATTATATTGAATTTTAGTGTAGTTTATTTTGGGCTCTTGATTTATGTAATTATTATGTTAGAATTGTATATAAGATACCTTAACTTTATAATGTTCTTATTGTATTGTATGTATTTTATTGTATTGTTTCATTTGTTAGTTTTACATTGGATTGTAATTATTTGTATAGCTATTGGTATGAGCCTTTGGTTAAATGAATTTGATTGAGAATTCTTTGGAATGTTGATGTTGGTGAAGAAAGGGTGGTCAGATGACCTAATCTTCCTATATGGTGTAGAGTTTCAATTCAATTTTGATTATTTTTATGGTCCATTTATGGTTTTTGTGCTTAGGTTTTATAATTATGAAGAACATGGTCTTTTCGACATTATTTTATCAATCATGATTTTGTTTTTTTGTAGCTATTGATATACCCTGGTTTCACGGTATAATTAGTACTTTTTCCTTAAGTTTAGTGTGTCCGAAAGTCTTTTTGTGCTTATTTTTATTGAAGTTTCTCTTTGTTTTGTAGGAAATCTGTCCAAAACTGAATGCGGAGATTTTGAGCGAAGAAATGTAGAAGAGACCACCTACGGAGCTTATGACGGTCCGTCGTGCTTGCGACGGTCCGTCGTGTCTATGACGGTCCGTCCTGTAGGTTCGTCATGAAGTTCAAAGAAACGATCCCAGTACCCAGATTCCAAGAGATGAAGTGTTTTGGAACGAGACCCTCGACGGACCGTTGTGCCTATGACGGTCCGTCATACTTGCCGTCGAGGGTGGTGAAGAATACAGCATAAGAAATTGAACAAGTATTGGACGACGGAGTCCATGATGGTCCGTCGTGACAACGACGAGCCATCGTGAAGTCCGTCGACCCAGCCGCGTTTTGGCAGATTTCCAGCAAACACAGTCCTTATTTAATTAGGTTTTTTATTTTTTATAAATAATTTGAAAAACTTCGTTTTTGAGGTACACTAGATAGTAAAACTCTATTAGATTAGACATCATATTCTTAGACTTTGTGTATTAGTGTTGGATTTTGAGATTATTGCAAGTGATTTTTGGAGATTAATCAACCAAAATTTTGGATTTTACTCTTTCTCATTGAAATAAGTACATGAATTCTTATATACGTACCGACACATATAGGGGATCGGGTGTCACGAACCGACACGTAGAATTAGGGGATCGGAGTGTCACGTACCGACACATAGTGGTAGGGGATCGGAGTGTCACGTACAGACACAAGAGGAAGAAAGATAATGAATCTTGAAAGATGATAAATATACTCAATCTAATAAACTTAATTCCCAAATGAGTATGGTATTGAGGCTTGAGCCCTCATGGATGAACTTGATGGTACTTGTTGATGCTACATGTTGAGTTTATAGTTGATTTATAATATTAACTGATATATACTGTTTTCTATTTTGAGTTGGCCGATGATATATACTCAGTACTTAAGGTTGTACTGACCCCCTAATTTTATGTTTTCTTCTTTGTTATTTGTGGAATGCAGCAAACGTTCCGTCAACTTCAACTCAACAGTAGATCTAGCCAGTCTTCACTACCTTCGGAAATTCAGGGTGAGCTAATGCGTCTAGATTGGACTGGATCTTCTTCTTCAAGTCTTGATGCCTTGAACTTCCGGCATGGACTAGCTTTTATTTGTTCTAGCTTCTTAGACATTTTTAGTTTAGTAATTTGAGGATAGATGTTCTTGTGATGATGACTTCCAGATTTTGGGGATAATAATAATAGTTTTGAATTGTTTTATCAATGAGTTTAAGTCTTCCGCATTATTTTCTGTTGATATATCTTGAAATGTTAAGGTTTAGATGGGTTGGTTCGCTCACATAGGAGGGTAAATGTGTGTGCCAGTCGCGTCCCCGATTTGGGTCGTGACAGAATCCTCATTACCTCACATATGCTTAGTAATCCTATCACGAGACCATAAGACTGAACATATCCTTCATCTACAAAACACAATACTCCAGTCACCACATACACTTCAATGTAGGACCTTAGTGACATAGTCATATAAGATACCTATCATGAATATAATCACATCATGTAGACACTAACACAATGTCATGAAAGAGAACCATAAACATATGCACATACATTAGACCACCTTCTAAGTACTCCCTTAATAGATACTTGTGCATTGTCTAGGTGGGTTCATTAGTTCCACCTATCCTAAGTACCTTCCCTTAGGTTATCCTTTTTACGGTCTTTACTTTTCTTTCATTGTCCATTTTACTTTAGGGAAACTATAGTATTAACCAACACTAAGATTATCGGTGCTACATGGAATTTGGTTTTATAGATCCTTACACCAAGGGAAGGTGTTCTTACCTAGCCAAGGTAGAACATTAACACAGTAGCATACTAGTGAAATCACCTGCTAGATCATATGTTGAAAGCATACTTATTGAACCAAGAGATACACATAACTCTCTACATGCTCATTGGCGTTGGAGCCTCATCTCATGAGAAACGATGCGTGAATCATCCTCAAGCAAAATCAACATCTCATGTGGAACCATAGTTAAATTTTCCTCCAAGGAAAGTCAACACTCTATAAGAACCCAATGGTGACTCTTCCTCCAATGACATACAACATTATTCCATGAAATATAGGATTAGGATATTGACTCCTTTTATGCTTATATCATATTAAAGAACCTATCTAGTTTTAGGGTACTCTTGAGCACACCTTTCAAGGCCCCTATAATGACTAGATATTCATATATGTGTAGATATACATTTGTTTAACCTTTCACATAAGATCTTTAGACCACACATGTTCATAAAATACTCATGCATTCATATTCATGTACATAGGAAACAAAATTTAAGAACAATCCAATCAAGGCACACATGTGCAATGTATAGATAAGGTCCCATACCCTAGCCCACAATAGTAGACCTATTAAGTCATCCTGGTCAATGGAATATAGAATATGTTACACATACATACACCTTACATTCATAGTAGTATAAATTTAGTAAATATGAAATCAATCTTTCCTTAGATACTATGAACCTTTATTACATTGCAAGCATGCATAATGTGGACATACAAGCCCAATTCTATCAACAATACTATAGAGTAGAAGAGAAGAAGAGAAATAGAGCAATTATTACAAATCCTTATGCCTTTGATCTCATTGATCATTACTAACCTTTCATCCATAATTCAATTCTAGGATAGTAGATAAATATTCATTAGCATAAAAGAAATCATACTTAATTCCCTACAAGATCATGATACCAACCTAGACACTAAACTATTAATTCAAAATAGAGTAGGGGAATATAGATCACTCACCCCATTCCCTTTCTTTGATCATCAATAAAAATTTATCAAAAATATAAATGTAAGGAAGTATCTAATTAGATCATACTAAAACAAATTGTTGCTTCATCTAGCCTATCGTTGAGATGACATCATATACATTACATTACCAATCTATAGTCTAGAAGAACCTTGATCAATTCATACAAAGATTTATTTGATTTGATCATCAATGATTCATACCAAAATTCATCAATAGTATCAACCTAAGGTAGTAGTTACAATGATATTTAGATAATCAAAATCCTACAATAATTACGATATGGTCGTACTTACAGTCAATACATAGAAGAACATAGGCTAGACTTGCTCAAACATTCATATATTGATCCACATGGATCATTCATAAATAATTCATCCTAAATATACATAATAAACAGTACACATAATTAATTCAACGTAATAGAATCACAATTCCATCAATATAAATTCACGATCACAATGCCCATGCATAGCTAATTTGAAAGTTGACGAGAACATGTATTAATAATGCAATTGAATTGAAATTCACGTTAAACCCAATACATTTTCATCAATTCATCATGACAAATCCTTTGAAAACATTTTGATAACTAACCCATGGCTAGATTAAAGAAGAAGATATTTAGTCATGAAACTTCTTAGAAAAATTGAGATTAAGTCTCTCGATGGAAGGATAACTAGAGATGAAGGATCAACATAATTTAATGTAGAACAAAACCTCTAAAACATGATGAAGAACCCATGGAAATCCAATCTCAAAGTTTTTCTAGTTCTTCACCTTCAATGTAGGATCAAGAGAAAATATTTTTTGAGGGAAAATCTAATTTGTATGAATTGAATTTGGAATTGGTTTGTCACTTAAATACACCTAAAAAAAAACAAAAAAAAAACAAAAAAAAATATAAGGTCAGGTAAGAACATGGGGTGAATTTCCCATTCACCCCTTCAATGAAATAGTCACTAGGCAGTAGTTGCTGGATGGATCAACGGCCAGCCATCGACACCCCTTTGGACCATCGACGGACTGTTTGTGGCTTCCATCGTTTGGGACTTAAGAAGTTATTTTGCTGAGACTTCCCCGAACAAAGTATCATTAAACGCCTCCCCATTGTCGGGGAGTCAGTCAACTGACAAGGCGTCATTTGGCTCAGTCGATTGACGATGCCAAGGCAGTGTCTCGACAATATTTAGGTCCTTCTTGAGGGCTTCTTGAGGGGCCATTGGCGTGTAGTATCCGGCGGTTCCAATGTAAATATATACCTTAACATGTCAAGGACCTTCCACATCAGTTTCACCGAAAATATTTACACGCAACACCTTCAAACATAGTAGGCACACTTAAGACCCATAAATGCACTTCTCAAGGGCTAATTTTCGAACTTCTTGGACGTTCTTTGACGATTGACCTCTATACTTCATGAAACTCAAAATACTGCCTCTAAAAATAATTTTAACTCATATAAGGACCTCATAATCTCATGAAACACGCATAAGAACATAAAAATACATAAGGCCCCTTAGTTGACTAGTCGTCAAACGTGTTGGTCGTCCCTTAACTTTTGACTTCCAAGTGACCTCAATCAGCCATGCCTACTCTTATGCACTTAATTAACATATTAACAATCATATAGGAAAATGTGAGGCTCTAGAAGCCCTAACTCTTTTTGGGGTCTTACAATATCCCCCACTTGGGAACAATCGTCTTCGAATGACACCTAGAACAATTTAATCACAATAAGGACTTGAACTAATCTTAGAGAATCTTACCATACACATAATATCATAACATAGAATTCAATGCACCAAATATACAAGGAACATAACTTCAAAACATTTATCACTCTATGAAACACAAGTAAGAAAAACCTTTATTCCCGCACTCTTTAATACATAAAACACATAGGCTAGTATCATGTTCATAGGAGGGACAGTCTTTTCCTAATCATAACATTTCCATTACATTTCATTTTGATAAGATCCCATCATATGTGTTGACACATAGGCACATTCCACAACGCTCAAGAACAAGTAGGAATTCATACTTCAATGCACATATACTTGAGTTAAATAGGTTGACAATGGATTCTTATAAGTTAGATCTAGTGGCATGAGGGTCATACTAAATTATACCATGCTTAGTTATGTCCATGGTGGAATGTGCTTCTCATCAACACACTTACATGTCTAATGAGTTCATTCCCAAGCAAATCCATAATAGTCAACTTCACATAAACATGAGAATTTTTCAATTTTTGATCATGGCTTGCTAAAAAATTCTTCCTTGTGAAGTCAAAATGGTGAATTACACCACACACATCGCAATATAGGAAGTTATTTCATAAAATCTCAATTTATAGAATAATACTAACTTTCATAAAAATGCATAGAAATGGAACAACTTCACAATTTATAGGCACACACAAGGACAATAGCTAAACATGCCTTCACTTTTCAACGGTGAGCCTAAAATCATGTTTTTGATATCATAAAAGTAACAAAGTTTACAAGAGATAGATCATTTTCATTTTTAAAGAGACTCCAAATTTTAATTAATCGCTAAAACAAAACACCTTATTAGTAACTTCAAACATTCTTATTACCATCACTACAAAAAATTTGATTAATAGGGACAAATAATTTCATCATTAATAAATCATATTTCATAACTGAATGAAAATTGTCCCAAAAAGCTTAAAAATTTGTGACATATTTATTTGTTCTAAAAAAATTATTTTTTGTAGTTAATCTCTTTTGTTGTTCTTTTTTGTTTTATTTTATTTTCATTCACTTTTTTCAAATTTAACACTTGTAGAACAATAGATTATATGTTTATTTGTACTTATACATAAATGCATGAAATTTACTACCCACAAATCATTCAAATGTAGATTATATTTGAAACAAACTTTGTATTTTTTAAAATATGTATAAATATATTTAGCACAATTTTGTCATTTTAATTAATTATTTTTGTAGATTTTTTATATTATTCAGTAAAATAATAAATCTATTAAAGTTAAAATTTTGATTTTGATAAAAAAAAAAAATTAGTTCAAGTTGAACATCAATACAAAGAACTATAGTACATCATCATAATATATTTGAAATCCTTATTAGTTCATTTCTTTTATTTGTGCTTTTATTTCTTAGTTTATTTCAACTTTCGCACTGATTGAAAAAGTTAATATAAATTATGAAATATATTGAACCTTTGTAATGTCTAAGTTTGTATGTCTATATTATGTTTGTATAGTTACTCTACGTACGTATGTGGAATTACTATTAAATATGAATATATTTATATCCAAAAAGCAAATAATATAACTAATCTATGTAGTATACCAATCACAAATAAATATACATGTACAAAACATAGGACAAAAACTTGACAAAACTTTTTTTATCCTAGTTATCAATGAAAGTGTATAAAATAAAAAATAAAAGTGTTAAACAAGCAAACATTATTGATGTAGTGGTAGAACAATGCCCACTCACAATATCAATAACCCGGATTGTACTTTTCAAATGATTCATTTTGTAATTGCGTATTTTAAGAAAATTGATGTATTGAACTTTGTCGTTTTCATAAATCAACCGAATTCATTGTTTTTAAAATTTTCACTTGCCAATTAACGAATGGACTAGGTCTACTTCTTATGGAACACTTTTATCATTCTTTTTGTAAGTCATGATTTGTAATTATGAACAAATATAGAAAATAATTGTATTTAGCTATGATTTTTTTTCGTAGCAAGTAGTTTAATTATTCACTAAAAATTTTAAGTCGTCGATATTTAACATCTTACATATATTGTAATAATTTTTTGTTATCACTAAATCATAGATTAATTAGAGGCAATTTAATATTTTTGCACCAATTATTTATATTATTAGTGACGATATAAATATCATAATTAAATATAATTTCGTATCTAATATTTAAAATATTTAACTACGAACTCTTATTTGTCAATATTGTAACAACATATTTTTTTAGATGAAATTTTTTTTGTGTCCAAAATTTAATACATTATAAAACAAAAAATAAATTTTCATGAATTAGATACATTATTAGTGATGAAATAATTTTCACTAATAACTTTAAATTAATGACAAAATATATGCAAACTGTTTGGCCATAAAATTAAGAACTATTAAACCCTACTCAACAAACTGTTAGGACTCCTTTATTATACTCAAGAACTTTTTAAAGGAAAATTTTTCAATATGTATGGTAAAACAAATCTATGAAAGTATTTCCTTATCTAAAAACTTGATTTAAGCAAGATATGAAGCTCATTCCTAATTTTTAGGATACTAAAGCTTGAAGGAAAATCAAGTTCAAGTGGGGTAAAATTTGTATGTTGTTTCATCGAAAGACGATGAAGAGTGGGAAATTGTTGGCCAAAAGAACAAGTGTGCAGTCACAAGAACTCAGGACTTCATTCTGTAAAACTTGAATATCATTATTGCAGGGAAGTTAAAGTGAGAGAAACAAATCCTCTGGATATTTCAACAATTTTTGGTATTCTATCTTGATATTTCACACGAAGTTCTTCATAACATTTATGATGCTCTCCACCTATATTCTTCCCCTATGACACTCTAGGGATATAGAACTACCATAGCAATGGATAGAGTGGCTACTGCTATGAAATCCATCAAAATATAGACCCTTCCTAAGACGATGATCTAACACCTTAAGCGGTATGGTAATGGAAGATATGGAACTACCAAATTGCATAACCCTATGTATTTTACATCTACAGGAAAATGCATAGGTTTATGCAATTAGTTACTTCCATAGAGTCCATAACCAAACCTCTTCAGGTGTAAAATCATCATCTTAGGAAGTATATGTATGCTGATGGATTTCGTATGAGTAGCCACTCAAAACATTTCTATGGTAGTTATATGCCCCTCGAATCTCTCAGGGGACGAAAATTGGCGGAGAACATCTTGAATGTGATGAACAACTTTGTGTGAAATATCAAGATTGAATACCAAAAATGGTTGAAATATCACAGAGGCTTTGTGTCGTCTCACCTTTACAAGGCATTTCAATTGACCCCTAATAATGGCACTCTAGTTTGAAGGAACGAAGTCGTGGTTTCTTGTGACTGCATACTTGTTCTTTGGACCAACAGTTTCCCACTCTTCATAATCTTTCGATGAAAAAACAGACGAAGTTTTCCCACTTGAACTTGATCGCCGTTCAAGTTTTAATATGCTTAAAATTTTGATAGAAGTTCATATTTTCTTTTACTCGAATTTTTTTAAAAAAATTCTTTGAAAAGTTTTCCCTAGAAGTTCTGAAGTATAAAAAATGTGTCTGAACAGTATGTTTAGAATAGCTTAATAGTGCTTAATTTTTCGGCCATTAAGTTTTCATATATTTTGTGTCACAACCCAGAAATGGGAGGGATGAAACTCTTCTTATCCCACCAAGATAAGTCAACATAAAACTAATTAATTGTTATAATATGCGTAAAATTTATAATCAACCTAAATATACCCCCAAAACCTGGTTGTCACGTGTCCATATCTATAATATAAATTCTACAATGAAATAAAATACACAAGTCTCAAAAGATGTTGTCCTTCAAGTAAAACAAAATCATTAACACGAGCAAGAAGGTTGGCAGAGAATACAAACAACTACCTACAAATCTCCATAGGAAGCCGAAAATTAAGAGAATATAAGATATCGCAAAGATAGGGGTTCGTAAACTGCAAAATATAGTAGAAGCAAGAGGTAAGTACCAACCACAAGGTACTCAATAGGCAAACCTCTAAACACAAGCTAAGGTAACATAATACGCATATTCCTTACACCCCATCAAAATTTGCACAACTACAAGCTATATAAAACCAACCCAACCTTACAATTCACAACTTACAAAGCACATATATCAACAACAACACTCAAATAAATTACATATCTTCCACAACAACACTTAAACAAACTAAATATTATTAAAAACAACACTTTAACAAATTACATATCTCCAAAAGGAACACTTTAAAAAATTATGTATCATCAACAAAAACTCAGTATTAATCAATTACAAGTTCCACAAAAAGACGCTCAAATGATCGACAACAGACAAGATCATGTTCACCAATGATAAAGATGTGTAATGCAATGAAACTCAATGTCAAGTATAGTAATGCATGTCCGATCTAATGGTACACACTGGTTGTCTCTCTTCTCAACTCCCTAAGCATAATTCTTATTTTTTAAAACGTAATTTTGTATAGTCTTTTAACCAGTAAATTCATAAAAAATAATTAAATTAAATTACGTAAGGAATAGAAAACTTTGCCCATACAAAATCCAGATTGGATTTTCCAGAATCTAACAACCCCACTTCCAGAAAGAATAGCTCACTCATACAATATCAAAATAGCGCAAACTCAGAATTGGAAAGAATATTATTGCATCTTTCCAAACATATATCAAACTACTGCTAGCTCATTTTAGGTTAGGAACTATGGTCATTATAAAAATGACCAAAACATACTTTCCTAACATAGAAATTTTTTCCAGATTTTTTTTATTCTTTCCAAAAATAAATATTTGCAGATCTTAACCTCCTTTATAGTTGTTTCTAGCTGCGAGATATTACAATATATCCCCTTGGGAAAATTCGTCCTATAATGAAGTTACTCTTACTATATTAAGGGTAGCAACATCAAGTTCAAACACCCACAAGCAAATGCAACCAAACAATCATGCGTACTCAAAATTAGACATTACTAAAAAATAAGGATATATCTTCTTTATGTCCTCTTTAGCTTCCCAAGAATCTTTTTCAAAAAATTTGTTCCTCCAAAGAACCTTGACTGATTCTACCTCTTTTATTCTCAACTTGTGACCTTAGCAATCTTGGATTTGCACCGGAATATCCTTATAAGACAAGTTATCTTTCATTTAAATATAATTAGTCGGAATGATCAATGAAGGATCCCCATGTAATTTATCAACTTGGAGACATAGAACACCAGTTGAACTGGTGTTAACTGTTGTGGTAGCTCTAACTCAAAGCTACATTTCCAATAATTTTGGCTATACGATAGGGTCCAATATATAAGGGGCTGAGTTTTCCCTTCTTACATAATCTCATAACACCCTTCATGTGTGAAACTTTCTGATACCCAGTCATCTATTTAGATTTCTAACGACCTTCTCATTACATCGGTGTAGGATCCTTGACTACTCTACGTCGTTTTACACTTTTCTTGAATCACCTTCAACTTCATCATAGCTTGGTGAACAAAATATTATCCTATCATACCTGCTTCCCCCACTTCAACCTGTCTAATCGAAGGTATGTATCTTCTCTCATAAAGAGCTTCATATGGGGACATCTCGATACACTATGCTTTGCTTGCCCATCAGTCAAAGAATGAAAGCCAATACTTAAGTTCAACTTTGAACTCAAAACATTTTTAAAAACTTTCATAACACTGTAGTAAATTGTGCACCTCAGTTTGAATTGATGGAAACTGGAACTCCATGAAGTCTTACCACCGATTGAATGTACAACTTAGCATAATCTTTTAATGAATGAGTATTCTTTACCAGCTAAAACTTGGTTTATTTTTTCATTTTATCGACGACACCCTAATAGAATCATATTGCCTGCGCGATATTGCTAACCCTCCGATGAAGTCCATATTAATCATCTCCCACTTCAATTTGAAAGTTGCATATTCTTAGCCAAACCTCCAATCCTTTGGTTCTCTACTTTAACTTGTTGAGAATTTGGGATCTTGTCAAAAAAATAAGCAATGCCCTTCTTCATACCTTACCCCTAATAATTCTCTCAAATAGAGGTACTACTCTGTAGAACCCAGGTGAATGGAATATCTAGAGCTGTGAGCTTCTTCCATTATCCTCTCTTGGAGTCTATCAACCATAGATACACACAATCTACCTTGATATGTCAATGCACTATCTCCCCCTTGTTCAAAATCTAATAATCTTTGCTTATGAACATTTGCTTGCAATTCACGCAAAATGGGATCTTTGTCTTGCTACTCTATCACTTCTTACATTAACGATGACTCAACCCCATTTATCACTTCTATTTCTCCTACTTTGGAATCCATAATTTAAAATCCTAAGAATGCAAGTCTGTTGCAAAGGTTTTTCTAGTTCGTTCTTCTCTTCTTCAAGATGGGCGTTACTACCCATATACAACCAAATTAAGACATCAACAACCATATTAGGCTTACCTGGGTTGTAATTAATGCCCGTGTATGGTCCTTGATCAATTCTTACCATATCCTTTGTGTGAGATTAATTGTTTATGACTAAACACATATTGTAGGCTCTTGTGATTAGTTAATATATCAAAATGAACGCCATACAAATAGTAACACTATATTTTAAGGCAAAAACTATAGCAGCCAACTCTAAGTCATATTTTGGATAATTCTTCAGATGATCCTTTAATTGTTCTAGAGGCATAAGCTATAACTTTGACATTCTACATCAGAACACAACCTTAAGCAACTCTTGATATATCAAAGGACACAACAAGACGTTGAGTACTCTCTAGTAAAGATAAAATTAGAGTAGTAGTGAACCTCTTTTCCAATTCCTGAAAGATTTTCTCACAGGCTTCAGAACATTGAAACTTATTGTGTTCTTATTCAACTTTGTCAAAGAAGATCAAATCGAGGAAAACCCCTTAATAAACATTCTATAGTATCAAGACAAATTCATGAAACTCCTAACATCAGTTGGAGAGTGGGTCTATGCCTACTCTTAATTGCTTCTATCTATTGGGTATCAACTCTAATTCCATCGGTGGAGACTGTGTGGCCTAATAATGCCACAGAGTTAACCAAAAACTCACATTTTAAGAACATGTCATATAACTCCATATCCTTCAAAGTATGAAGGAATATATTAATGTGACTAGCATGATCTTCTTCATTCCTTGAATAATTAGTTTGTTATCAATGAACACAATAACAAACATATTTAAATAAGTTTCAAGAAATCTAGTCATAATATCTATGAATAGTGTTGGCTCATCTCTCAACCCAAAAGACATGACCAAAATCTCATAATATAGATTTCTTGTTCTAAAAGTTGTATTTGCAATATAACATTCCCTAACTTTCAACTGAAGGTAGCCTGAGCTGAGATAAATTTTAGAGAAGTAGGAAGCACCCTCATGCTGGTTGAAAAGATAATCAATCCTTGGAAGAGGATATTTATTCTTGATGGTAACCTTGCTCAATTGGAGGTTATCTATATACATCCTAAGGGAACCATCTTTCTTTCTCACAAACAAGACTGGAGCACCCCAATATGAGACACTTGGGCGAATGAAACCCTAGTAAACATATATTTCAATTGTTTTTTCAACTCTTCAACTGTTCTGGTTCTATTCTATATGAAAGAATAGAGATAAGACGATTACCTTGAATGTTGTCTATACCGAAGTCTATTAAGACTAGTCGAAACACTTTTACTATAAGAATTGACTAAATAGGGGTACCTCAACACTTGAGTCCTTAACTAGGACTAAGAGATAGATACACCCCTTTGAAGCTAATTTCCTCTAATTAATGTATGAAATAAAATGAATCTTAGGAACTACTAAACTACTAATCCACTATATGACTTGCTCATTAGGAATCAAAAAATTGACAATTAGAGTTATTGAATCTATTGATACATAATAAGCATGAAGCAGTCAATACCTAAAATTACATAAATCTCTACCATGTACAACTCGACTAAATCAGTCCTGGTTTCCTTGTGATTTATTAAAATATTATAATCATGATAGACTCTTTATGCTGGAATAGACTCCCTAAAATCTGTAGAAACACGGAAGGGTTCATAAATTTTTGTAGGAGGATATCAAACTTATTCGAAACATAAGGGGTTACAAAAGATAAACTTTCTCCTTTGTTTAGCAAAACATAAACATCAAATTAAAAGACTTTTATCATACCCAGTGATAACATATAGAGAGTTCTCTTACTCTTGGCTACTTGTGATTACATAGACGAAATTTTCTCCTCCGCCAGTACCGGAAGTAGCTTCTGTAGATGCAACCTTTTCTATGTGAGAAACTGATAAAGATTGGGCTTTGTTTCCAAATTTTCTACCACCATAGATATTCTTAGGACACAGTTTCATGAAGTGATTTGCTTGACTACACTTGTACCAACCTTTCTTTCCATCACAACACTTAGTAAATAGGTGCTTTCAACATCATCTACATACATGAGCCCCGTACCTCTTTGTGCCACATTACTTTTAGACTATGTTGTCCTAACTCTTAAGTTCTGCAAATTCTGTAATGATGCACATCTTTTTTTGAGGGTGCAGGTGCATTAGTTAATGATTGTGTAGGTTTTTTTTTTGTTCTGAAAGGACGAACGATTCACATTACCATATTTCTTCCCAAACTCACTCAATTTCCTTGCCCTCTTATTTCTGAACGGTTCTCTTCCCCTCAACTTGCCGTCCACAACTTGCTACACATAAACCATCAACCTTTATATGTCCATATCACATATCAACATTGCTCATCTACCCTCTTTGCTTGATGCACAACCCAAGCCAGTAACAAATAGACTCATCCTACCCTTCATGTCCATAAATAATTATGGAGCATATCGAGAAAGTTGGGTTAACATCAACTCATACATGTCCACACTTAGAGATTCCTGCTTAAGTGTACGAAATTCGTTACCTTAGATCATTTGATTCTTGGGGAAAGAAACACCGCACGAATTTCATCAAAACATGCCCAACTCGGATGTGTTACATCCTAATATACACCGTCCTTCCATTGATCATACCATTCCTAGAAACATTTTTCAATTGATATACTCCTTGCTCAACTCTTTTATTATGTGTAACATGCATAAAATCAAACACCTTCTTAAGTTCCTCAATGAAATATTCTAGATCTTCAGTAGTTCTTAAACATCAAAAACCTCAAGAATACTTGAGGTGTCAACCTATTCTAGTCGATCTTATCATTGTTGGCAGACTTGGTTAGTTATTTCTTCTCTTAACAGCCTATTAGCCTATTGAAGCCTGACGTTGGTAACTTCCCCTTGAGGTTGCACTTTAGGTATATGGGGTAACTCTGGTTCCTCTACATTCCACCTAACTGGATGACCTCTTGCTGCTCTTTATAGAAGCATTGTTATGTTAAACACGTGTAAGCATGAATTCGAGGAAATACTTTTAGAGATCAACTCTAACACATGAAATGAGTGTAAAATAAGAGAGATAGATCTTTAATGTTGCAGCCTCCTTATTATAGATGTTGTACCATTACACAGATTATTAGGAATCTAACGACACAATATCATAGACTCCTTAGGACTCTTTAACAGTGTGCTATAACTCAAAGTTTACCACGCCCCAATACTAGTCCCTGGAAATGGCCAACACTTGAAGACAATTGTTGGACTTGAGTGGACCCTTGTCATGGCTTACTTACTCATTAGAAGAATTAAAAACAAGATAATATAACTCAACGAATAACAAAAAATATAATTACTTTGCGAAAGCGGAGCCTCTAAAATAATGATTGATGTTGGGACAAGACCGTTAATCATTCTAACATCTAAAATATAAACAAACGAACAATCAGAGATGTCCTCGAGAATGAAAGGAGAGTCACCAACTACCTCAAAGTTGTTCCGTAGATCAATGGTTTGCCCAATGTCAATCCTAGTTACCTACGTCAAAATTATAAGATGATGCAAGCCTTGATGTCTGAGTATGCGAATTGGGATACTAAAACAACTAATGTTTAAAGGAAGTAAGAAGAAAACAATTACCTTGATTCTGCTCAACTCATAGATACTCAAGTCAATATAAAAAAGTAAAACACATGTGTTTTATATATATGCATAAACATATCAACAAAACTTTAAAGTAACTGAAATCAATCTTAGTGTATTAATGTTAAAGCAAGGTGTCCACAGACTTGGAGACCTTGCGTTCTTTTTTTTTACAATGTTATCGATCACAAATCTAACTTATAATATGGAGGGGAAGGCTGCGTCTTAGAATTCTAGCATTAACTCTATTTTCTCTTAAGGGAGTCTTTAGTGTCACAACCAAAGAATGGTTTTTTGATATATTTTTTAGTCAAATCTTTCAATAAATCAATCTTTTCCTGCTTCTATTTATATATAGCATTAACCTTTTCTTATCCCACAGTTTGATAAAACACTACTCCTAATTAGATTGTCATCGCAACTACTTATCTCGTACATATTTTTATTCCAGAACAATCATAATCTATCTCACTTAAGTTTCACATATTGTAATTTTCTGTACATACAAAACATGTAACACAAAGATATGAGAAATCCAAGGATTTTACCAAGTTGAAAATAAGATGGGTTAAGATATACCTCAATCAGGATGTTTCTCAAATAATGTTATCCTCTCATTTTTCTTATATATTTGCTTTTCTAAAGTTGAGCTACTTGGCAGGACAAAGAGTTGATGATCATTTTTATTAGTCAGACAATAAGTAGATGTTGGCGTATAGATTATAAACCATATCTTAAGATATAATATTTACTATAGAATAAAGATTTATTTATTTTTAATTTATCATATATTCGTTTGTGGTGTCTGTTTACTTATATAGTAGATTATTTAGTGTATATTTTTTTTAGCTTATATACAGAGTATTAAATCCGGTCTTATAAGTATGAAGACATATGCTCAGAATATACAATGGAAATTTTATATGCAATCGGTACGATTGTAGCACAGGATTGTATATTATTTATCTAGACTATGAGAACTGTATAGTTTCAACTTCTTGTGCAAGTGCATTTTGTATGTATTGAACATGGTAGAGTTGTGATAGTTGTTATAGATTTGTAGGCAAAAGAATATTCTCAAAAATATTAAATGTACTATATTCATAGTCTCTTTATAACTATTATAATCTCTATATACATTATTTATCATTTTTATTTATTAAAAAGTGAGATTTTGAGATGGGTCAATACGCCCCGTAGGTTGGACGATAATAATACCATATATTTGTGAAATAATATGTTGATAGAATCCATTTCTAGTTATAGAGGTGTATTGATATGATGTTTCATCATGTCAAACCTTGCTTGTGGGTTATGAATACGGAACATGGAATAAGTTAAGTTGTACTGTAATGAAAATAAATCGTTGAACTAAGTTCATCAATTACTTAATTTATTTATTAGTATCTATTATCTATCTCACTAAAGTTCCTCATCATGGAATTTTCTATACATACAAAACATTTTACATAGAGTTAAGAGAAATCCAAGGATTTTATCAAGTTGAAAATAAGATAACTTAAGATATAGCTCCACCAAGATGATTCTCAAGTGATCGTCTCTTCTTATTGTTATTCCATTGTTATGATTTATATGTTCCACTTATCGTGGTGGTGCTTATGTGTTATAATTGTGAAGAACATGGCCTTGTCAAAATTACTTTATGAATTGTCATGTTGTTATGTTGTAGGAATATATGTGATCATTGTGAAGGCCAATATGACTTATGTGTAAGAGTTAATTTAAAGGATGATTTTTCCAAATTAACTATATGATATTTATGATGGACAATGTTGATGTTTCTATATGAAAGGATAGGGTGCCTTATAGTAGACTTAGTTATCCGTATGTGCTAGTTAAATGTAATTGTACATGTGAAAAGATGATGATGTGTGTCTTGTTTGGTACACTTAGGTTTCTCTACTTAATGCATGAAAAATATTAATATGAACATCTTGACTTAGTAGAATTAAGAACCTTTGTTCATGTTTGTATATGAGTAATTGTTGAAAGAAAGTGTAATATCCGTACACCAAATATGGTGCCCTTCTAACGATTACTAATATAGGACCTTGAACAGATAAAGAAGGTCTATAACATGGAACCTTCAATATAGAAAGAAAGTTATTATATCCTTTAAGTTTAAAGTCGTAATGGTATCCTTGTTGTGTGAATGGTGGACTTAGGGTAAGGTTGGTCGGAACTGCATGAAACCATATTTAAGGAAGTCATTAACCTATACTTATTGACCATTAAGTGGCAGCTCTAGAGTACCCATATTTTGTAGGTGCATTATGGTTAGGTAATGAATAAAAAATTGTACCTTCTCATATTCCTGTATGTGATTAAACATATTCTATGAGAACATGGCCTGCACCGAGTCAATATGCTTGTGGTAGTAGATCTACTTGAGAAGTAGACTAAAGTGCAAAGAAGCCCTTTATATTCTTTAAACATGTGCCTACATTATATGTGTCCTAGTTCTACTCTTGGCAAGTAGAACACCCTCCATCGGATTATGGAAGACTCCGGATTCCATGTCTAACTAGTACGGGCTATGTTGGTTAATGCCTATTCTTATCATGTTGGACACATTCTAGTATGTGATACGTTCTACAACGTGTAGACAGTTAAATGGGACTCTATCCATACAATGAAAGAGTAGGCTTTGAAAGTGCTAGTATGTGGTTTCCCTAAGTATTTCTAGATCATTATGTGAAATCATCTAAATGTGAATGTCTCTTAAGTGCCATAGTTCCTATTGAAACAACTCTACAACAACATAGGTGAAGCAAGAGGATAACACGTGTGTCAAGAGGTTTAAGTCATAAAATGGTTAATAATGAGTTTTAGAGGAAGTGTTTTGTGTTTCGAAGTTTTCAGAGGTAAAACATCCAAGAATGTACATGACGTCCGAATGATTGGCCATGAGATGTGCTTGTATGTTCTCAGGTATCGTTGCAAGTTTTATCTATTGTTTGGTGTTCGAATTGATAATATATATTCCTAGCATATGGATAAAACTATTTAGGGTCAAAATGTCATGGAAAGACTCCTAGTACTGCCATAGTTGTCCCTGAGGAGGTCCCAACCTTAAGTAAGCAAGCTGCCCAACACAAAAATCATTTACTCATGGAGGGAAGTAGTCCACATCGCACACTTTGTTCATCAAGGACCGTGTTTTTCATTCGCGTAGTCTACTGTTTCGGATATTAATTTCAAAAATCACATGGGAATAGCTCCGCGTTTTGCACTTGTTTCCTGATGATAATTCCAAACATTTAAGTTGAGTTTCACTTTGTTGAAAGTTCATCTAAGTGCAGCAGTTGTTTTGGTATTTTGGGGACTTATTATTGGTGGTAATTGTGTTTAATTTCTAATTAACCATTCAAATTAAAACCCTCAAGTCCAAAACCAAACCTCTCCATCTCTTCTCTTCAAAAGCCTCAATTGATGAAGATTCGAAGCTCCAAGGAAGAATACTAATTTCCCAAGTTTTTATCCATAAATTTAATGGTCTTTTCTTCATCTAAAGTATAGTGTTTAATGATTGAATTCTCTTCCATTAAAGGAGTCAATTTTAATAAATTTCAAAGATTATGAGGAAGATGAATTTTCTTATTTCTTTATCTAGCGATGCGTTCTTGCATAAAATGTTTTAAATCAACGAATTATGATTGAATTGATGTTAATTTGAAGATATGGATAAAAAAAAACATAAACTCATGCAAATCATGGTTTCCTTATTTTGACTATATTATGGGTGATTTGATCATGTTTCAATTGTATTGATTTCTCATGTCGATTATATTGGGCTATCGATATATATATATTAATTATGTTAGAATTGTATATAGGTTGTCTTAATTTGATGATTTTTATATTGGGTCTTGTTGATTAATTGGTATTGTTGGATTATTGGGTGGAATTGGTGATCATGGATATTGGTAAGATCCTTTATCAATTGAATTGGTTGAATTGGCTAAGAATCGAATTGTTTATAAAGGAATGATGGTATGTTGACCTAAAATGCTCTATATTGTGTAGAATAGGTATACCAATTTTTATGTTTTGTACGGTCCTCTTATTGTGGTGGTGTTTATGTGATATATTTGTGAAGAATGTTGCCTAGTCGGCATTACTTTATAAATTATGATATTATCATGTTATAACTTGTATATGTGATCATTGTAAGGTTCTATATGACTTATGTGTATATGTGAAGTAAAAACATAATTTCTTCTACTGGATGTTATTTTTCTATAGTAGGCTATAGAGATGTCTTAAGGTTTCTTGATTGATGTTCAAGTATAATTCTTCTTTCTTGATTTTCTGAGTCTTATGATGAATTATAATTGTGTTTCTATAGGAGTATGTAGGGTGACTTGTAGTATACTTGGTTATCCTGATTTGCTACTTGGAAGATATTGTACATGTAGAAGAATATAATGATGTGTGTTTTGTTTTGGTTGACCTATGTCCGTTACTTTATATATGAAGAATGTGAATATGAATCCTTGACTTAGTATTCTAAAGCACCTTCGTCATGAAAGTATTTATATGATTGAAATATGATCTTGAATCTAGTTAAGAAGGTAACTTATGTGGAACCTTCAACCACGATGCAAATTTATGATATCCATGAAGTTAAAAATCGTAATGGTATCGTTCTTTTGTGAATGATGGACTTAGGGGTAGGTGGGATGTAACGGCATGAAACCATTATTAAGGAATTCATTGAGCTATACAAGTAACCTTTGTAAGACATCCCCTAGTGGACCCTCTTGTGTAAGGTGTATTATAATTTGGTTTGACTAGTACGGTACCTCTTCATATGTTCCTTGATTTAATTACTATATGAGAACAAAGGCCAGTACCGAGAGAGTATGCTTGGAAAATGTCTCTATTTATGATTAGATTATAGCATAAAGAAACAGTTGATATTCCTTAACAATTTTTCAACATGGGATGTGTGCTAGTTCTGCCATTGGAAAATAGCACACTCTCAATCGGTGTAGGGTTTGAATCCGGATTCCATGCCTAGTTAGTATTGTCTATGTCGGTTATTTCCTATTCTCATAATGTGGGATACATGCTAGTGTTGGATAAGTTCTATGAAGTTTAGGTAGTGGAATGGGACGGTATCTGGACATTGCATGAGTAGAGTTTGAAGATGTTAGTATGTAGGTTCCGTAGATCATCTCCATGACCATCATGTGAATGTCCTATTGTGGAACATTTCTTTAATTTTGTAATGAACATAGTGGATTAAGTTAAATATATGTTAATGAAAAAGGTTCTTATCTAGAGTAGCTTTAAGGATTTCTTAGGTACGCTTGGAGAGTGTGTATGGGCATTCTCTTCATGTCTTACTTAGGTGAGTCTAAAATTAATTCAGAAAGGGAGTTAAATTGATGAAATTGAAATAATATTATCTTAAGTAGTTTAAAGGATCACGTAGGTGTGTGCAAAGGGGTTATATGGGTTGTCGCTTCATAACTCACGCTAGTGAGCCTTTTTTTAAAATAACATTGTGTAGGAGGGTCTGATGTTTATGTGATTTGAAGTGATGATATTCTATATTGTGTAATGTGACTATATATGATTATATTGATTTTTAAGTGACTATTATACTCGTTTCAAAAAGTTTTACTCAAAAGAGCATGTTTTATACAATTGTCGTTTTTTCATTGTTAATTGCATCTCACCATACTTGGTGCATTTTAATGTACGAATTCCATATATTTTATGTTATCTCTGAATGTGTAGGTTGAATTTGAGAGGATTCCTTTCAAGAATAAGCTTCTCATTCACTCATGCAATGATTGGGTATGTCTGGAATTGATCCGATTATTCCTCATTAAAAGTATTGTAATAGACTTAGATATGTCTATAGTGTTAATTTATTGGTCGTATCCCAAAAAATTCTTGTGTCGAAGATGGAGAATTTGAGACTTAGCCTTTCCTTATGATTTTCTATAAAATAAAAAATTTGAAGTATTACTATTTCATGTGAAAATTTTAAATTTCGTAATACTTTCATACATGTATGCAATAAATGATGTCAAAGGGCCTGAACAAGACCTTCGTGTCACATTCAGGGAGCACTACCTAGAAGTAACCGGTGTTATCGTCCTTGGAGAGCACTGAGACTACCCACTTAGCATTCATGATTACAATTCATAGGTAAAATTTACGGATTTTTTTTTATTTACTTCTACATTGATGTTTACTTAGACCTCTGTCTTACACATAATATATATTTAGTGGCTATACATACAATCTGTGTATAGGAAGAACTACATAGGCTTCCACTTTTATGTCACATATATAGTATAATAAAATAATATCATAGGGAGTCTATAATATTTCTCATATTAGAACCATCAAAAACAAATAAAACAATAGGGCTTAACCCATACTTCATTACAACAAAAAACATCATATAGGCTTAAATAACAATCATCTCCATATGAAAAGGAAAGAACTAGAATAATTATAACTACACCAACCTTTATAGCTTTATAGTGGCATCGTACTCCAAAGTGAATGCCTATAGACACGTAGGCAATATATAAGTAGTCATGGCCTTCTATAAGCTCAAAGGTTTGATCCTACATTTGTAGTAAACATAAAGGATGGGTTAGTACACACTTCTACTAAATATGAGTATATGCATATAACACAATTGAGATCATGATAAAGAGGAAATTTGTTTAAAACATGCTAATGTACTTTGCAAAGCCTTATGCACATCAAAGAACCTATATAAGATAATAAAGGCATAACTATTAAATCAAGACCCTATAAAACAGAAGACAAACATCATCAACTATAGTTAAATTAACATATATACGAGTCTATAACATCATAATATAATCATGACCCTTTCCCATAACCCCTCAATTCCCAACAAGTTCAATGATCGTGTAAATCTCCATAACCCTGCTAAATAAAGTAAACCAGCCAAAGGACCATACCCAAATTCACATAACATAGCATCAAGAGTAATCCTCCTCATACTTCATCAATATGGACCAACCACTTTTTCATAAGTTAGACTAACATCATATTGAATCAATAACATGTAAAGTCTAGATATACAGAATAGTCATTTTGCAATATCATAAGAATATGAGAACAGCCTCCTAAGGCTTCTTTCAAGCCAAACTAGTGCAAAGAATAGTTAGAGTCCTTCACCGCTACCTATACTAAGTAAAACCTCTTAAGTCACCCTTGTTAGTGTTTACTTCATTACTTTATTGTACTTTCTGAAACACTTTCCTATAACTACATAGACCACAAGATCTATATGTGAAATCCGGTGTTGTAAAACCTCACACAAAAAGAAGGTGGTCTACCGCCCAAAGTAGAACAAAACATGTGCCTAAAATCTAAGGTGGATCCACTAGATAGTATTCCTATGGTGGAAACATAGTGCAAGAACCTTGATATATGTATTGAACCCCGTACATGCCAATTGGCATAGGAGACCTCATTTCATGAGAATCCAAAGTGTGAGTGTCCCTTATAGGGGAGTCTACACCTCATATGAATTATAGGGTGAATCTTCTTCAACCCGAAGCCAACACGTCTTGTAGCCAAGTTTACTCGGTGAAAATATATGTCCCTTTTTGAAACGCAATTAAGACTTTATTAATAATAATAGCTTAGTTTAAGTCATTGGGTCTACCCTTATATAGTCATCGTCGTAGATCAATAGGAATTTCATGATTATTGTCCTTTCAATAAAATTCACACATGTGAGGTTAGCACATTTATATAATCACATCGTGATAAGGCACATAGGTAAGTCATAACTATACTTATATCATTACATCTTAGCCAACAACTCACAAACAATAGATCATGACTTTTCAATTCAACAACATACAAACACTAATCAATCTAATCATAAGGTATACATAGATATAACTTCACCACTAAACACAATGAATTATAATTGAAGTAAAGGATTGAGATCACAAGACTTACCCTAATATCCTTCACAAGACATCATCAAAGGTATTACCATAAACCATCCAATTCAACCCAATATTTGGTGTAATATCATAAATTATAGTAATTAAAAAAATAATGAAGTCAATTACATTATCCCTATCCCAATTAACTTCAATTCATAACCTAGGGCTAAGGGAAATAGGGTTCATCAAGAATTTTTTATTGAAATAGATCCAATGAATACAATAAATCACCCTAGGCAGTACATGTATGAATTAGAATAGATTAAAAATAAAGTCTAACAATCAATACATTCCTTACTTCCCATCAATTTATAAGCAAGATTCAAGATTTGGAGAATTTCTGCAAAGGACATAATCTACATGAAATTCCATCAATTAAAATCAATTACGCAACAATATAAACTTAATTAGTCATAAGTAATCACAAGTATTCATATTCAACAATCAATTTTAAGTTTAGAAGAAAACCTATTAGAATAGAAAAACCCTTGTAATTGGGTGTTTTAGAAATCATCTTTAACAGGAACTCTTGCGTAAAGGAATCTTCATAGTGAAAAAATCATACCTAAATTAAGATTAATCCATGAAATTCAAGAGATATCCTAGAGAAATTGCTCTTCTTTTTCAAACTTCCTTCTTCCTTCAATGGAGGTTGAATAGAGAGAGAAAGTACAGAGAGGTGAGAGCGTTTGGGTTTTGATTTGAGGATTTGATTTGAGTAAGTGAATGTGAGAAAAAAAGAATTAACATCAATATATAAAACTCCCATGAAATACCCAAAAGGACCCTTACTTATGTTGACACTTAAATGAAGTCAACCTTAAATTCAAAATTTCAGATTTTTGTTGGGGAACAAGGCCGCGATTCGGACATGCTCCTGCAAGATTTTAAAATTATTTTTGAAGATAGTGGAGTCCGACACCTTCGCGGGACGAAGATTTGAATATTAACTAGGTCCATCCATGCCTGCAACGCGGACATGTTTCTACTATCTTTAAGTTGGTTGCTGCTTTGGAAGATTACCAATCAAAGTTTTGGGTCCTTTCGTGGACCCCTATTGTAACCCTTGGGGTGCCGTACCAAGATATTTCCACCCTATATACATGTTTAACCTATTTAATGTCATTATAGAAGTTTTAGACCTCATGAAACACCTCCAAACCTTCACAAAACCTAAGGATATTTTAGTAGTTAAATTAGACTAGCTTCCAAACTTCATGGACGTTTGTTGATGTCTTGACTACAAAACTTCCTAAATGGTTTAGTAACATTATTTTAGGCCTTATGAAAGTGTTACTAACATTAGATCAAGATGTTAGGCTCTATTTAAGTTCATAGATTTTCGAAGCGTTACATTATCTCCCTTTTTAGAGCATTCGTCCTCGAAGGACACTAAAATATTCTTGAAAGAACGGATAGACTCAAGACTAGAAACCCATCAACAACAAACATGTATATTCTGAGTCACAACTCGTAGGAAAACTTCACAACTCCATTCAACACATAATATGACATGCACATACATACTCAAATCATAATACATAAGAGCTCAACATTTCATAATGGAGTCATTTTTTCCAAAATTATTTTCAAAACAAGTTATCATGCTCAACATTATTCCACGTATGCAACAACGTACCTATTACACAAATGAATGCAAATCTAATAGAAGAGAATTTTTATATGACACTTCCTTAAGAAAAACATTTATCATGAATATGCATATCTTTGTAAAACAACCCAAATTCAATTTATACATTATTTTCATTATTAATAGGAAAAACTAACCTTAATAAGCAAAGATAAGAGGATAACGGGACTTCACATCGGCCTCGGCCTCCCATGCTTCTCCCCAAATAGGTGGTTTCTCTAGAATACTTTTAAGGAGGCCACCTCTTTGTTCAACAACCTGTTCACTTGATTATCAAGGATTTCCACTAGAACCTCCTCATAAGAGAGGTTCTCTTTCACATCAAGGGTCTTATGATAGGAATAATGGACTCAGGGTTACAATTGCACTTTTTAAGCATGGATACATAGAAAACCGGATAAACAGGATCAACTTACTTGCAACCTTGCCAGCCCATTGCAAAATTTCATAAGGACCCACGTCACGAGGACTTAACTTCCCGTTCTTTACAAATATAACCACCACATTCATGACAAAAATTTTAACTAGTCCTTATCACCATGTTCAAATTCAAGGTCTCTTTTCTAATGTTCATCATAAGATTTTTGCTGACTATAGGTTGTTTGTAAAAAGTTCCATATGATATGAACTTTCTCTAAAGTCTTATAAATAATGTCAGGAGAAAGAAACTAAGACTCAGAAACCTCAAACCACCCCATTGAACATTTATACCTCCTACAATACAAAACTTCAAAAAGAGCCACAAATATGAATGAACGAAAACTATTGTTGTAGGAAAACTCAACCAAACGAAATTATTTATCTCAATTTCCCTTGAAATGGATAATACAAGCCCTAATCATATCCTCAAGGGTTTTTATAGTACACTCCGTTTACCCATCTGTTTGGGATGAAAAGTGGTGCTTAGATTTAAACTTTGTTCCAAACCGTTTTTGAATAATCTCCAAAACATGAATATGAGTTGTGCACCCCTATCCAATATGATGGATAAGAGAATACATTAGGGACATACAATATCATCTATGAACATTCTTGCACAATTTTCCACTGAGTATCTCGTCTTGACGGCAATAATATGAGTGAATTTTGTCAACCTATACACAACCACCCATATAGAATCATGTTGTTTTTGAATTTGAGGAAAACCTACCATGAAATCCATATTTATAGATTCCCACTTCAAATAGGGAACTTGTATTTCTTGGAGTAAATCACTCGGGTTTTGGTGATCATCTTTTACTTATTTGTAATTTGGACATATTGCGACAAATTCGTCAATGTCCCTACACCAAAACACTTCTTTCAGATCATGATACATCTTTGTAGAACACAGAAGAATAATGTATCAGGCTCCATCAGCTTTCTCAAGAATCCGATTCCTCAAATCATAAACATTGGGCACATATAACCTTCCTTGATACCTCAAGACACCATCCCCCTAAAAAGAATAACTCGTTAATCTTACAAAGAATCGACTACTTAACCTCCGTCAATGTCCGTTCAAGGTGTTGCTTAGACTTCACTTCAACTAACAAATACGGTTAAGAGTTATGATGGACCATAAAGCCACCATTTGTAGAATCTCCCAATCTAACAACCAATCGGCGAACCTATGAACATCTTTCGCTAGGTATTTGTTTGCTTCTTCTATATGAGACACTTACCTTGGACAAATGACTTACAGCGTGCGCTACTATATTAGCCTCACAGGGATGATAGAGAACACTGAAATCGTACTATTTAAACAACTGTAACAATCTCTGTTACCGGAGAGTCAACTCCTTTTGACTGAATATATATTGAAGACTTTAATGGTCCGTATACACATTAACATAAATCACATTGTGATAATCCCTCCTAATTTTCAAGGAAAACACTACGGCCGCTAACTCATGGTGATGAGATAGATAATTCAGCTCATGAAGCTTGAGTTTCCTAGAAGCATAGGTTATAACTTTGCCATGTTTCATCAAAAAACAAACCCTAGCCCAACTTGAGGTGCATCAAAATGTACAACGAATCCCTTATTACCGTCTAGTATAGTCAACACCGGAGCGGAGGTAAGCCTATTTTCAACACTTGGAATCTTCTCTCATATGCTTATGACGACTTAAATTTCACATTCATTGAGTCTAGGTTGTCAATGGCGAAGCAACTGATTAAACCCCGTCAACAAACCTTGTATAATAACCATCTTGGCCTAAGGAACTCCAAATATCCATAGAAGACAACGGTCCATGATAATTTTTCATTTCTTTGGGGATAATATTACCAACAAACGCTACCGACTGGAGCCAAAACACCACTTGCTATACTTGGTAAATAATTGGTTTTCCTTAAGCACTTGCTATACCACTTTCAAATGCTCCATGTGTTCACCCTCATTTTTTACATAAACTAAGATGTCGTCAATGAAGACAATAAAAAATGAATCTACCACATTTATGAGGTACATAAACGCCACCAAGGAATTAGTGAGACCAAATGACATTACATGAAACTCAGTATGACCATGTCTTTTCTAAAAGGTCGTCTTGGGAATATCTTCACCTCTCACCCTAAATTAGATATATCCTGATCTCAAGTCGATCTTTTAAAAGTAATTCACACCTTCGAGTTGATAAAATAAATAATCAATTTGAGGAAGAGGATATTTGTTCTTGATTGTGACTTTGTTGAGTTTGCGGTAATCCATACACATCCTAAGGGACCCATCCTTCTTCTTCCCAAACAATACTAGAGCACCCAATGGGACATACTAGGCCGAATGAAACCCTTTCTAGAAAGTGTTTGAGTTGAGACTTCAACACTTTCAATCTGGGCAGATCCATCCGATAAGGAACAATTGATATAAGGTTGTTGTCTAGTAAAATGTAAATACACAAACCAATTTCCCGTTTTGGAAGGATTTCAGGAAGATCATTAAGGAAGACCTCCTGAAATTCCCTATCTACGGGGACCCACTAAATTAAAGGAACTTCATAGTTTAAATCTTTGACTCTTAACATGTGGTATTAAAATCCTATAGAGATAATCTTTCAATCATTTAATTAAGAAATGATATGACATCTAGGGATATAAATTTCCCCCCATCTACTCTAAGACGAGTTCATTAGGAAATTTAAACTAGATTATTCTTGTTCTACAATTAATGGAAGAAAAACAGTAGTGGAACCAATCCATTCCCAAAATGCATCAAAATTAACCATATCAAATTCTACTATTTCAACATGGGTAATTCTATTAGGTAACATTATTGGACAATTTTTATATACCTTCTTTGCGATGACAGGATCACCTATCAGGGTAAGCATAAAGGGTTTATCTAGGATATCGGGAAAAATATAAAACGTACTAGCTATCAAGGTGGTAACAAAATATAAAGTAGCACCAAGATCAAGTAAAGCATATGGATCAATAGAGAAGAGTTGTAACATATCATTTACCACATTTGGAGGAATCTCTTGTTCACCCCTAGAGAGAAGAGAATAAAAACGATTCTTCTTTTCCGCATCTATATTTGAACAACTTACTTGTCCACTCCCTTTGTCTTTCCCCTTCAAATTTGAGCAATCTCGAACCTTGTTCCCACTTTTACCAAACCCAATATAATTTCCGATTCCAACTAAGGACTCACTCTCATTATCCTTACCACACTTTCTAGAAGTAGGATTTTAACTAGGTGATGGGAAGGAACTTGATTGGAGAACCACTTTTTGAATTTTGGTTTGTCTTTGATATCAAGCCTATCCTTTGAATAACCACAACCAAAGGCTTCGCCATATTGTCAAATCTACTCTTCCTCTTAACCCTTGTCTTCTCCACTTGTTGATAAGGAACCATAAGATGAGATATGTTCATATTATCATGTAGCATACTATAACGACATTCTTCTTTCAAGTCATCAAACAATCCCGCCAGGACGAGGCTCATCTCATCTATTGGGTCGAAAACCAAGGAAGGAGCACACTTACACACTTAGTAAATTTCAAGAAATTAAAGTGGAATCCAATATAAATTGGTGTTCTTCTTCAATGTTTATTCTTGCTTTAAATGAGTTTGAATAAAAAAGAAAAAATAGAGAGAGGTGAGAGCTTTGTGTTTTGATTTGGAGATTTGATTTCACTGAGTGAATGTGAATAAAAACTTAATTAAAATTTATGTATAGACATCCCATGAAATGCCCAAAAGACTCCTCAAAAAAATTGACCTTGTAATGAAGCCAAACTTCAATTCCAAATTTCAGATTTTCGTTGGTGAACGAGTCCGCGATACGGAGCTGCTTCCTTAAGATTTTCTAAATCATTTTTGGAGTTAGTGGAGTCCGCGATCAGCCCGCGAGGAAGACATAAATTTTTACCAAGGGTGATCCATGTCCGCGGCACGGACAAGTTTCTACTAAAGGTAATTTTGTTGCTGCTTTGGCAGATTGCCTTTAATGATTGAAGTCCTTTCGTGGACCCCTAGAGAGACCCTTGGGGACTCGGACCTGCATGTTTGCACCCTATATAATTTTTTTTTACATATTTAATGTATTTTTACAAGTTTATACCTCATAAAACATCTCTAAACTTTCACGAAACCTAAGGACATTTTACTAGTTAAATTAGACTAAATTCCAAACGTCATGGACACTTCATGATGTCTTGACTCCAACACTTCTTAAATGGTTTATTAACATTATTTTAGGCCTTATGAAAGTTTTAATAACCTTATATTAACATGCGAGTATCTATCTAAGTCCATAGAATTTTGTAGTGTTAAACTCCAACAGATAAAGTAAGTCTTGCAACGATTTGAGAATACAATATCTTCTAGGGTATACTCTTGGGTAGTGAAAACAATTGATTTTCATAAGCCAATTCATGTGAATAAAAAGGTACTTATCAATATTAGCTTGATGGATTGCTTAGGAAGGCTTTAAGAATGTGTATGAGCAGTCTCTACATGGCTTACTTGATGAGTATTAGAGTAATTTTAGGAAAGGAGTCTAATGATGAAATTTGAATAATCTTACTTTAGGAAGACTTGAGGATAACTAAAGTGTGTGAATAGGGTTTCTATGGGTGGCCGCTTCGTATCTTACTTAAGTGAGTCTTACGAGGACCTTTGGTAGGAGGGTGATATACTTATATGGTTTGCAGTGTTGTAGTTTGTACATTGTGGATTACTTAGAATATGTTCTATATATATATATATGTATGTTCACTTGTAAGTGATTCTTATACATGTTTTATGATATATTGTCCTAAAGAGCATGAATGCATATTATAACTCAAATGATTTTTTATCATTGTTTTAATTGAATGTCACTATACATATTGAAGTCTAATGTACTAATTCTATATATTGTCTTATCACTAAATATGTAGGTAACATTTAAGAGGAATCATTTGAAGTGAATCTTGGAATTATAATACATTCAAGCATGTTGTGGTATGTCCTAAATTGATTCGAGGACGTGGTTATATTTAGCTTTTCTTGTTGAATGACATGGTATCAGACTTTGATATTTCCTAGTTTGGTGATATATGGGCCGTGACTCAAGATATTCGATTGTCTAAGATGGATACAGGGATACTTAGCATTTCTCTATTTATATAAAAGAGATTTTGAAGTATGATTTGATTGATATGAATAGTTATAATTCTGCACAACTTTTCATACATATATGCAATGAATGATGTCTAAGGGATTGTACAAAACCTCCGAGCGGTTGAGTAATTTTGTCCCGAATTGAAGGATGTCCTATCTTCTTGGGTGTACTTTGGGGTTTTGATAGTACACCACGGTCTAACCTTAAATGCACTAAACCAACCGATTGGAAATCAATATCTCCTACAATACAAAGCCTCAAAAGGCTCCATCTCAATGCTCGAATGATGACTATTATTGTAAGTAAACTCTGCTAATGGAAATAACTGATCCCAATGACAACAAAAGTCAATCACGTGCGCTCGTAACATATTGTTAAGAATATGAATAGTCCGTTCAGACTGACCATCAGAGGGACAAAGGTTGTACAAAGGTCCACCCGAGTGCCTAAATCCATCTTCATAGTCCGCAAGAAATGATGCTTATTGTGTTCCACGATCTGAAATTATAAAAAAATTAATCACATGCAAAAAAACTCTCTTTCTAAATTTTATCTCGTCTATCTTCTCTGAATTATACATAGTTAGGATTTGTATTAATTGTGCAGACTTAGTGAGTCTATCTACTGTGACCCATATGTCGTCAAACTTAACGAAGGTAAGTGGAAACCCTACCACAAAGTAAATAGTAATACACTCCCACTTCTACTCAAGTATGGGAATAATCTGAGTGACACCTCAAGGCCTTTGGCATTAATACTTCTTCTATGGATAGTTAAAACCTCGAGATACAAAATCTACTATGTCCCTTTTTATATGATACCACCAATAATGTTGTTTCAAGTTCCAATACATCTTAGTATCCCACGAATGAATAGAGTAACTTGAGCTATGGGTGTCCTCTATGATCAATTTAGTTAAATCACTTATCCGAGGAACACACATATGACCTTTAATCCTCAAAACTCCCTCGCTATCATTACTTGCATCATTGGCTTCTCCTTTAAACACCTTGTCTATAATCTCACATAACTCACCATTATAATATAGTTGAGTATGAATCTGATTCTACAAGGATGATATAACCTGCATATAAGCCAATAACTAGATTCGAAATATCCAGTCTCACAAATCTATTGGTCAAGGATTAGACATCCCTAGCAAAAGGTCGCTCGCCAAATTGTAACCTGACAAGACTACATCATATTTACCGCCTTCTGACACAAGACATCCCATACCACATTCTCCTTTCTTGGATAATAAGTTTTTGCCATGATGTAGTCTTTGAGCAATTTTTATTACTCTGATTGAATATATACTAGAGAATACAATGATCCTTAAACACATCACAATGCACACCATCAAGATAATGCCTCCAAATTTTCAATTCAAATACAACAGGGACCAACTCTAAATCTCGAATCCAATAGTTCTTGTCATCAACATTCAACTACCTCGAAGCATAGGCGACAAACTTTCCCTTATGCTTCAATACAAAACCAAAGAAACCAGAGAAGCATCACAAGATATAACAAAACCCTCTCCCTCCAAGGGTATGGTTAAAATCATAGCAATAGTCAATAAAGTCTTGAAATTTTTGAAGATAACATAACACTCGTTAGACCATTGGAATGTCACCTCCTTTTGTTTTAATCTAGAAAATGGGGATGCAATGGAGGAGAAAGCCTCTACAAATCGACAATAATAACCTGCAAGACTTAAGAAACTCTTAATCTCGGCAACAGAAGCATATCTTACCTAATCTCTAAATGCCTCAATATTCTTAGGATCCACCAGTGTAAATTCTATGGACATACGTGTCCCAAGAATGCTATTGTATTATGCCTAAACTCACACTTTGAAAACATTGCATAAGTTTATTCTCCTTCAAAATGCCAAGAACTACTCCTAAATAATGCTCGTGTTCCTCCTTACTTCGTTAGTATATCAATATATCATGTATGAAAACAATAAGAAAGAAATCCATGTATGGTCTAAAAAAATAATTAATCAAGTCCATAAAGGTTGTCGCGGCAGTATTCAAATTGAAAGACATCACCAAAATTTTGTACTGATGATAACGTCTTCAAAAATTTGTCGCAGGAATTTCCTCTGCCGTAACCTCAGTTGATTATAGACGGATCTCAAGCAAATTTTGGAGAAAACTGAAGCACCATTAAGCTGATCAAATAAATCATCATTACGAGGTATCGAATATTAATTTATATTAGTTTACCTTGTTCAAATGTTGATAGTCAATACACATACACATCAATTCATCTTTCTTCTTTAAAAATATCGGTCGAGCACCCCAAGGATATACAGTCGGACTTATAAAACCCTTGCTCAACAAATCCTAAAACTGCTCTTGTAAATCATTCAATTCGGTTAACCACAAAGCATTAAAATATGGACGAATGGAGTACTATTGGTTGTTAACAAAACCTGTAGTCCTGGATTGAAGCATAATACATAAAACATTATAAATAGGATATATAATTTATAAGATCCAACATTTTAATGTATTCATTATACTTTATGTATCATAAATGATTATTTTTATGTATATTTTAATTAATATAATACATAAACTATGTGGATACAATAATTTGATGTAATATAAATCAACATTTCTTGAATCTCAAAAGACTCTTTAAAGTAATATATAATAATTTATCTATTAAATTGCACATGTAAGAATTAATAATATTTTGTAGTCTCACCTATATTATTTCAGTGAGTTTTATTTTACTTTAATTTTAAGAATAAAGTTATTTGTCTATCTAAGGAAATCTATCTTAGGTATATCAATCGGAAAAAATTCATTAAATATTTATACCTACGATTATACTATATTATGTGTAGATATGTTACGAAAATAATTATACCCCAAATTTAAGCATTATATAAGCCCTTCCTAGAAAATTGTTTTGACCCATTATTTACGTTTCAATGCTTTTTAAGGAAAAGTTTTCACACTCTTATTTGAAATCTATGGTCAAAAATCTATTAGAAAGATTTCCTTTTTTTCAAAATTTCCTTCTAAATGTAATGACCCGGAACGCCAATTTTAGAATTTTTTATAAAGTTACAATTTTATCCATCTAAATAGTTGTCTGGAGTTATTTTTTATCACTCGGTGAAGTGGATTTGAGAAATTTAAATTATTTGTGTAACTATAATTGATTAATTTATGTATTCTTTTAGATAAGTAATTTAATAAATATTTTATGGGCTAAATTAATAAATTATTTAATACACTAAATTATTTAACTCATAATAAAATAAGTTAGTACGGTTTATCATATTAGTCCACATTGTGGGGAAGAGAAAAGAGAGTTAGAAACTCAACTATGCGGAAGAAAGAAAAAAATATAAGTTCGTGAAGAACTTAGCCACCTCAAGAAGGGAAAGAATGAGTATTAGGTAAGAACAGAATATATAAGATTAATTTTCTATCCTAATACAAATATACTAGATATGTATATACAGTTTTCAAATTGCAGTATATTAATTTATTTTGGGGTTGTGGGGCAGACATTAAATATTAATTATCCCAATCCTACCCATTTAATATATTAAATAATGTTTGATGAAGAAATCGGAGTGCATGTCGATGTACTGTTGCATATTTGTTGTTGATGTTGTGGATTACTTAAAGATTTTTGGTCATGTGTTGTAGTGTTTGAATTTCTTAAGATAAAAAAGACTTTAAGTGATCATTCTTCATGTGATTTTGGAAAATGATTCTCATTTTCATAAATGAAATAACCTAATTTTGTGACTTAGATGTTTGTAAAGTTTTCAATGATTAAGGATGGTCATTACACATTGAAATTTGTTCACCATCTTACGATTAATGTCTGGATATTAATATACATAATCGAATAAATGATATATTATATTATATTAATACTATTAGACGTTGATATTGGAGGAGATAGGACATAATCCTATGCTTAAAATTCATAAAAACATGGCCCTAAACATGTTAATTGGCACCAAATTTAGAATCTTGGTTATAAATCGAGTGAGTTGTGGGTCTAGGCTAGAGTTGTTGTGATATGGATGTTGGTAGTTTTGAAATATTTTAGTAATTATTTATTCAAATAGAATTTATTTATTTTAAACTCAACTGAAAGAGGATCGCTAAAGTTCAGGAGTCATTCATAAACTATTTGAGACAAGTGGATTTCGAAACCCTTGTTAAGCATCCTCAATTAATGTATTCCTTCTGGTATATGTTATGGAGTTATGTAATTCGGTGACTGTTGACTTGTCTATGTTGAATAATTCTAATTATGGAAAAAGAGTAATAAAAAGGTGATATGATTAATTTCTTGTGTTTGATGTTTGAGAATAATTTAATAGAATTGTTCAATTGTTGATGTTGTATCAATGTTGTATTGTTGTAAATTGTGCATCGATATTAAAATGGGCATCTCCTCATTACTTTTATGAACACGTAATTTGAATTTACTATGATACATGGTTGTTATAAGTGTTATGTGATATGAGTATGTACCATTTCGAGGGGCTTTTTGTGTACAAAGAGTGACAGGAGCTGATCTATGGTTGCCTGTGGGGGTGTCACGAAACTCACTAATCTCAAAGAAAACTTTTTATGCATATATATACATGTTTAAGAAAACCAATATATATTTTCATTGCAACACATTGAATAAAATGGTTCAGAGTTCAATTGGCAAAGTAGGTAATCTGCCACATAGGCAACATAGGTTTAAACCTTGTTGGCAACATTAATTTTTGGATTTTTTCTTTCATTCTTTTTTTCCTTTTGTTTTGTTTTTTATTCATATTTTTATTCCATTCTTTTTTTATTCCTTTTGTTTTGTCTTTTTTTTTTCAGTGGATGTGCGAGTTTTTTTCCCTTCCATTCATTCTTATTTTTTTACAAGTATGCTTTGTTAATCAAATTGACTCTTATTCACCATAATTAATTTGTAAGTTGTATTACTTTCTCTTTCACTTATTATTAACCTCTTGATATGAGTGTAACGTGTTTATACTTTATCAATTAATTATGAATGTGAAGTAAATACTATTAACAATATACTTAAAAAGTAATGAATAATATTATTCAACAACTTTCTTACTAAGTAAGATGACTAGATTGAAACTTTAATTCGTATTTTCTTTTGTTATTTTTGGAACACCACATAAAGTCAATAGAATATGAATATATTGAGTTAAAATTATTAGATAGTTTATACAAATAAAAATTTTAGTGTAAAAAAAATTCGTTTTGCTCAAAGTTCCAGCTAATAAGATAACTAAATCCTAAAAAGAAAAAAAAAATACTTGTTACTTAGGTCTAATATAGTAATATTTAGAAGAAAATATTAAAAGCATGCATGTTTGATTTATTATTTATAAAGATAATAAAAACATAAATAACTCTAATGTACCATAAAATTAAAGCAACCGACCTGCTTAACTTACTTGAAAAATGTGGCATCCAGGAGCTTCAAATAATAGATCAGATTCTGGCGATGTATACTATATTTTTGGGAATGTATTCCGTGCCGTAATGGTTACTATAATCAAGAATCATATCGTATGCCGTGATGGATGCGTGGAGAGATACCTTCCCTACGGGTCCCATCATGAGAGACAGTGGGTGTGTATTGTTAGGTCTGACATGCATCACTATACTCTTCATTGCATTTTATTGCATTGCACATCATTATCAATGGTGAACTTGATCTTATGTGTTGTGGATTTTGTTAGGGTATTTTTGTGGAATTCGTGATAAATAATATAGAATTAGTTTTTGATGATATGCAATTTATTAAAGATTAGTTGTTGAGTATATAATTTGTTTAAGTGTCATGATTGAGGATATGTAATTTGTTTAAGTTTTGTTATTGAGCTATGTTCTATCTAAACTGTGAGTTGTTAGGTTAGGTCAGTATTTTGCGAGTTGTAGTTGTGCAAGTTCAGATGGGGTGTAAGGAGTACGTGCATTCTGTTCCCTTACCTCTTTTTTAGAGGTTCGCTTGTTGAATAAGGTGGTTTGGTACTAACATCTTGATTCTACTATATTTTGTTTGTGACTAGCCCGGATTTTAGTGATACCTTATATTCTCTTTATTTTCATCTTCATGTGGATACTTGTGAAGTAGCTGGCTGTATTTTCAACGAATATTCTTATTCTTGTATATGATTTGGTTTTATTTTGATGACAACATCATTTGGGAATTGATTTTTTCATTTTATTCTAGTATTTGCATTAGAGATTTTTACACGTGACAACTATGTTTTGGTGGTATTTTTCTATTGATTGTGAATTTTCTGCATATTATCGTAGTTTTTAAGGTTTAGGTTGACTTCTCTTTGTAGGATAATGTCACATCTGGGAAGCACCCGCTAGACGTTACCGGTGTTTTCGTCCACTTAGAGGACTCAAACTACTCTCTCATCTTACATCATTGCATTCATAGACAAAAAATACGGAAAATCTAAAAACTTCTCATTACTTGTTCATTGTGATTTACACAAAACGCTACATTAACATAAAATATATATCAAGTATACATAGACCCTTCGAATAGGAAGATTACTTAGTCTTCTTCTTTGATTGCACATAGATATATAAAATATAACAAGTCACAAATGGATGTCTCATCTCATAACCATCTAACAAGAATATATAAAATTTGGCCTAGCCCATACATCAATACAATAAGGCCTCATATAGGCTATGTTTAATATCAAAATGAAAAGGAAAGAACATCAGCGTCATAAAAAAACAACATCATTAGCTTGATAGTGGCATTGCCCTCGGAAAGTGAGGACCTAGGCAACTTAGATGATTGAGAATTCTAATACTTCTTCAAAGTTGACACAAATCCCTTCAACAATAGGAACCTAAAATGATTTGGAAAAAGAGAGAAAATAGGGTTAGTACGCTAGTTATACTAATAATGGGACCATATGCACACATATCATGAAAAATGCTAAAGAGGGAAATTTCATTTGCATATGCTATTTTTCATTCAGAGAGTCTTATGCATATTCAGGAAGACCATACCAATCAGTAAGACATATTCATTATGTCTAAAACATGTATATCACAAGACAAACAATACGAAGTCTAGTAATGTCAACATGCAAATCACATTATTGGACACATAGTAAAATCAACTCTATCATCTTACTATAATAGTCACAACCATCATTAATACTTCGTTATAACATAACCAAACCAAGAAAATTACATATGAACCCCTACTAAGTCAACAAGTTCAACGACCAAGCAAAGCCCCATAACATTAAACAGGTAACCCAACAAGAATCAAGACCAACATCCAACATCGCATAGAATGCCATTAAGAGCACATATCATCATACTTTAACATTGAAGATAAAAAAATATTAGTAAGTGTAACTAATTATTTTATAGCATCAACAACGCGTAATATCATAATTTACATATGATGTACAATTATAAGAATATTCACAGATAAGATTATCTTCCTAAGACAACCTTCAAGGCTAACTAGTGCAATGTTTATTTAGAGTCCCATACCCCTACTTATACTAAGATAAAACCCTTAGGTTATCCTAGTTAGAGTTGTTTCATTTAACTCAATTTACCTTTTGGGAACATCTTTCCTTAACAAGCATAGAACACATGACCAAATGTGGAATCCGTTGTCATGGAAACCTACTTTGAAGGTAGGCAGACTACTTCCCAAGGTAGTAGAACAACATGAACATCTAAACAACATGGATCCACTAGCTATGTTCCTATGAGAGAAGTACAGTTCAAGATCTAGGAGATCTAGTTGGGACCCTCACTATGATACGTTAATTATAGTCTCCTATTGCAAGAGTGCATTAGTGATCCTACCTTCCTTATGTAGGAAGGGACACTCCTCACTCTAGTTCACTCAGTGCTAAGATAGAGATCCTCTTTGAAATGTCTTTAATACCTTTATAGTTGTTATAGATTAATTTAGGTCATAGGGTCTATCCCTTGTACAGTTTCATAATCATAGCTCAATAACAATTGCATGAGTATAATCCTTTCATTACCATTCATATAAGTGAGGTTAGCACATTTATATATAACTTCATTATTAAGGCACATTGATAAATCATCACCATCCCTATAAAATTTACATCTTAGAAAACATATCACATATCATAGTCAATAAATTTCAGTTGAAAATCACACAAACACTATCAATAATACAACAAGACATACTCCGATGGAACATCATGATATAAGCACAATTTACCATGATCGAAGTAAAGAATAGGGATCAGAAGACTTCCAAGTCTCCTTTATAATCTATCATCATTGTTTTGCCATAAAAACTTAATTTGAGCCAACTAGGGTGTAGTATCATCATATACCAATAACCAACATGATAACTATGCTAATTGAATCACTACATCATAATCCACCACTAGTTCATAGATTATGACAAAAGACATAGCTCAAAGTCATAATCTAGATAAATTTCTCAAGAACTAGCATGATAGGACTATAATTAACTCTAATCTATTCATAATTGAATAAAGACCGTCATTTATTAGTAATTCAACCAATAACCTATTCAATTAAAGCAATATTAAAAAATTTATATCAAGATCATAACCTAAGGTTAAGTGAAATAGTTCATCTTCTATGAACTAGACAAATCAATCAAGAAATAACATAATTGAGTTTAAATGACCTCTAATATATTCATAATATCAAAAATAAATCACAAACAAAGAAATTCATAGCATAAATTTCGTGATTGGAAAAGACCCACATGAAACCTCAACTTTTGAAAATAAATTTGATAAAACCCTATAAGGAAAGAGGTATCAAAGGTGAAAGGAATCCAATACCTTACTAATTGATGAAGATTGGATGGAGAAATTTGAATCTTTGAAGCCCTTGAACCCACCCCTACTTTGGTCTTCAATTGAGTTCATCAACTAGAGAGAGAAAAAAGAAAGAAGGAAGAGAATTTTCGGTTTGGGAATTATGAAAGCTTAGGTTAGTCTAATTATCTTAGAGGCTTTATATAGGTGGTTAAATAACATAACTAGACCTCCCCCTAACCCCTAAATAACCACCTAAATTAGACAACTAATTATATAAATTAATTAAAAATGTGCAGCAAGAACAGTCCTCACAGACGACACCACGATTGACGGATTGCCTGTCCATCGACGGACACTGTGCACCTCTGTCGATGAATTCAGAGACTATGCAAAAGAGGTTTTGGTCAATTTTTCTAAGTTTCCATCAATGAAACGTCGATTTGACCACGAGTCATCGTTGCCATCCGTTTATGACACTGTCTATTGATAACTTTTAGTCATTTTTGCAAGGGTCCTCCTCAAGGGCCCTTATTTGGTTCTTAGGGAGTCGCACCGGGACGTTTCGACTATGAACTAACTATAATACGCGTTAGACACCCTTATACAAAGTTTCATCATTTTTTGACTCCTAAAAGCTAGTGAAATAGGATAAAGACATTCTTGGACATTTTCATTTGTAGACCTTCTAAATGACTTATATATGTTACAATAGACCTTAAAATAGTGTTTAAACCTTTTAAAACAAGGTTAGGCTCCTGAACTCGTCTTAGATATTTGAAGTGTTACATTATCATCCCCCCAACCTTAGGAACATTCGTCCCCGGATGACACTAAAATCTCTTGAATGGAAGAAATGGACTCAAGAATACCAGCCCAACCAATCAACAATAAATGACAACATGATCTACAACTTCAATCATGAAATTTGCACATAGCAATTCAAAACATCAATTATCACACATAAGGCTCAAAATGACATTTTGAGGAATTTCCTTCTTACAACAACAACATCATCTCAACATACCTTACATTAGTTAATTATTCAATTTTTCAACTTACCAAGATGCTACATATCATTTTGATAAAGACTCACCATATAAAAAAGCACAACATGACTCAAAACAAGCAAGAAAGAAACATTTTCATGTCAAAAGTACTGATCACTTGAACTTACTATATGATACCAAAACTTCTCATTTTTGCAAAACTTCTTCAAAAATCAATATAACTTCAATTTTAGTCATTATTTTCGTCGTTAATAGGAAAAACTAACCTTAGTTATTGAATAGATGAGGGAAACAGGAATATATGTCGGCCTCAGCGTCCCATGTCGCACCCTAAACTAGGTGATTCTTCCATAAAACCTTTACCGAAACAACCTCCTTATTCCTTAACTTATTTTATTTCCTATAAAGGATTTTGACAAGAACATCCTAATAGGAGAAGTTATAATTTACAACAAGACCCTCAATAGGATAAATAGACAAGGGATCGCCGATAAACTTCTTAAACATAGAAACATGGAAAGCGGATGAACCGAAGCCAACACATTAGAAAACCTTAACTCATTGGGAACCTTACCAACCCTTTACAAGATTTCATAGGGACTCACATAACAAGGACTCAACTTCTCTTACTTGCCAAATCTTACCACCCATTATATATATGAAATTTTCAAATTTTTTTGCCAACTTCGTTTTCTTTAAAAATCTATTTTCCTATGATCGGCATAAGATTTTTGCCGACTATAGGCTGTTTGAAACAGGATTTTATGATATGAAACTTGTACAAAGAATTATAAGTCAAATCAGGACAGAACAGTGAAGACTCATGAATTTCAAGCCACCTAATAGGAGACTTACATCTCCTACCATACAAGTTTTCAAAAGGAGCCATGGATAAAAATGAATGAAAACTATTAATGTATGAAAACTCGTCCAAAGGAAAATGTTTATCCCAATTTCCCTTGAAATCATGATATAAGCTCTAAACATATCCTCAATGGTTTAGATATTGTATGATCCGCTCGTCCATCCCTTTGGGGATGAAAAGAGGTTCTTAACTTTACCTTGGTACCGAACCCTTCTTGGAATGACCTCGAAAACCTAGAATTAAATTGTGCACCCCTATCCAATATGATGGATAATAAAATTTCATGGTGACACACAATCTTATCTATGAAGATCTTTGCATAATTCTTTTCAGAATAGGTATAAATGATGGGGATAAAATGAGCTAATTTGGTCAACCTATCCATAACCACCCATATAGAGTCATATTGCTTTTATATCTGAGGCAACCCTACCACAAAAACCATATATATGTCTTTCCCTTTCATGTAAGAACTTTGATTTCTTGAAGTAAACTTTTAGGATTTTGGTGTTCGGCTTTCACTTTTTGATAATTTGGACACTTAGTAATAAATTTTTCTATGTCCTTTTTCAAACCATCCCACCAACACACTTTCCGAAGGTCCTGGTATGCCTTTGTCAAACCTGAATACATGGAATAACGAGACGCATGAGCTCCATCAAGGATCCATTTCCTCAAACCATCTTCATTGTGAACACACCATCTTCCTTTAAACCTCAAAACACCATCCCCCCTAAGGATAATGACTCACTAAACTTACCAAGAACGAATTTCTTCAACTCCTTCAATGGTTGATCAATGTATTGTTTCTAATTCACGTCAACCATGAATGATGAAGGAGTTTTGATGGACTATACAATAAACATTAGTAGATATTTCCAATCGATCACCCAATCTATCAAACCTGTGAACATCTTTCTCTAGGATTTTCTTGGATTCCTCTACATGAGACACACTACCCATGGTAATATGACTTAAACCATCTGCGTTCACATTGGCTTTGCAGGGGTGATAGAGAACACTAATGTCATAATCTTTAAACAATTTCAACCACCTTATTTGTTAGAGGTTAAACTCCTTCTGAGTAAGCACTTATTGAAAACTCTTGCTGTCGGTACATACATCAACATGAACACCATACAAGTAATGCCTTCATATTTTCAAGGCAGATACCATCAACGTTAACTCAAGATCATGAGTTGGATAGTTCCTCTAACGCACCTTTAGTTCTATAGAAGCATAGGCTACCACTTTACCATGTTGCATAAGCACGTAGACTAAAACCAGTCGAGATGTATCACTAAATGCAAAGAAGTCCTTTGTACCCTTCGATAAAGTAAACACCGGAGCGAAGTAAGCCTATTTTTCAAGATTTGGAGGCTTCTTTCACATGACTCCGACCACTAAAATTTCTTACTCTTTTTGGTGAAGGTAGTCAAGAGAGATGCAGTGGATGCAAAACCATCCACAAACCTCCTATAATAGTCTGCTAGATCCAAGAAACTCCTAATGGTAATTGGGGTAAAAGGTCTAGGACAACTTTCACTATCTCGGTTTTCCTTGGATCAACCTCAACTCCCTCACTAGTGATTATATGGCATAGAAACTCCATCGACCTTAACCGAAATTCACATTTTCTATACTTGGCAAACAATTGGTTATCCTTACGCACTTGTAACACAACCATCAATTGGTCCATATGTTCATTCTTATTTTTTTATTACACCAAGATGTCAGCAATGATGATAATGACAAATGAATCTAGGTAACTTTTAAACACCCTATTCATGAGATTTATACAATCCGCTAGGGCAATAGTGAGTTCATAGAACATTACTATGAACTCATGGTGACCATATCTAGTCTTAAATTCAATTTTTATCTTATACACACCTTTCACCCTATGTTGGTGGTACCCCGATCTCAAGTCATCTTTAGAAAAGTAGCTTGCCCGTTTGAGTTGATCAAATAAGTCGTCAATCCGAGGGAGAGGATACTTGTTAATAATATTGACTTTATTGAATTGGTGATAATCAATGCACATCCTAAGGGACCCATCCTTCTTCTTCACAAATAAAAAACAGGGGCAACCCATGTAGAACTACTAGGTGTAATGAAGCCTTTGTCTAGTAGGTCTTTGATTTGAGCCTTCAACTCTATCAATTTGGCTGGAGCCATGCGATAACGAGAAATCAAAATTGGATTTGAACAAAAATTAATTTACCATTCGTAGAAATACAATGAATATCATTTTGAAATACCTCCGGAAATTTCCACGCTACGGGGACAGACTCAATCGGATGAATTTTGTAGTCCAAATAATGGACTCTTACTATATGATATGAACACCCTTTAGATCATTTTACATGTTTTCAAATGAGAAATGATAAAAACTTTAGGAATTGAATTTCTCCCCTTCCACTCTAAATAGGGTTAATTTTGAAAGATAAACTTTACCAGAATGAAACCAATCTATAACCAATTGACATCTAAAATCAAATATATTAAGTTCTACTAATTCAACATAAGTAACACTATTTGTCAATATTAAAGGATAATTTCTATACATACTTGTTGCAAGTACCGACTTACCCACTGGGTAGACACCATAAAATTTTTATTCAAGGTTTCAGGAAAATTATCAAATTCATAGCTATCAAGGGAGTAACAAAAGATAATGTAGCGTCCAGATCAATTAAATCATATATATAAATGGAAAAGACTTTAAACATGCTGGTCACTACATTGAGGGATGCCTCTTCTTCACCCCTAGAGCGGATCACATAAAAATGATTCTTTTTCAGAGCATCATTTGAACCACTTTCTTGTGCCACTCTCCTTGCTTGCCCCTTCACGTTTGGGAAATATCGTAATCTATGACCACTTTTACCACAACCATAACAATTATCCATTCCATTAAGACAATCACTATAGTGCTTCTTTCCACACTTTCCACAAGTTGGCTTCTTGGTTAGAGAAATAGAATCCCTTCCCATTATAGGCTTAGAGTTTTACACCCAATCATCCCTCGCATTAGGGAACTTTGAAGGAACTTAATTGGAAACCCACTTCTTAAATATAGGCTTGTCTTGAATCTGAAGCCTACCCTTTGAAAAACCACCATAAAAAAATCTTGCCCTCTTGGAATCTCTACTATTTCTGTTAGCGCTTGTCTCTTCAAATTGTAAGCATAAACTATGAGACAATAAATGTTCATATTGTCAGGTGACATTCCTCTGGCAATTCATGGAATTCTCCCGTTACAAAAAGGTTCATTTCATCCGTAGGATCGAAAACAGATGAAGGAGCAGATTATGACAATTAGTGAATTTTATTGAGTATTGAAGAACATTCATACATCCTTTACGAAGTTTGAAGAAATCAACCACTTTAGTTTTCCACTTCTCCCTAGTAAAGAATCTTACAAAAAAAGCATTCATGAAAACCTCCTAAGTCACTAGTCCACATTTTAGTGACCTATTGTCTCTCCATTGGACGTACCATGTTTGGGACACATCTTTGAGTTAGTAAGTGGCTAACTCGGCCGTCAGTGGCATTCGTTGATGACACTTACTATTGAGAAATTTTAGTGATTTTTGCAAAGGTCCTCCTAAAAGTCCCTTAGTTGGTCGTTGGGGAGTCGCCCCCAAACGTTTCAACTACGAACTAAAACTAATATGTGTTAAACACCCTTAAACCAATTTTCATCATTTTTCGACCCCTAAATGCTAGTAAACTAGGTTAAGCCATGGTAGAATTTCATTGAAATAATTTACAAATATCATGAACGGTCTTGGACTTTTTAATTTCGTGACCTACTAAATGACTTAATATACCTTATAATAGATCTTAAAACAGCATGTAAACCTTTTTGACATTCATGTGATGCTTTAGAACAAGTCCTAGATTTTTGAAGTGTTATAGATAAGATGAGTGTCGTCATGTCCTTTTTTGGATTGCGATATATAGTATAAGAGCCCCAGGTTCATATTTCTCAAGTCTATACAAGTTGATTCTAAGTAGATTCTCCAATTTGACGACGTATTTACTTATCTTCAAGAGCCTATAATGACTTTTAGACAAATTTACAATTTTTTAATCTCTATTTATCATCTTTTGTCCTGTTTGATTCTTATGGCAATCTTCCATTCTCTTTCACTTATGTGATGACTCAGGCATAACTTCTTATGTGAGTAGTGTGTGTCGTCTATGGCTTGGAGGTTAGATTTTATACTAATAGTGAGGCAATATACTAATGTAAATGATTTGTGGTTAGAGAAGGAGTATTCAGATATAAGGTCAAGTAATGGTTTAAGCGAATTCATAAACATATGGTCTTTTTATGTTATTTACCAAATAAGGGGAATAGTAATTGTCTTGTGTATGCGATATCTTGATTATTTTACAATCAGAAGTTGAATTAATTAAGGGATATATTGGTAATGAACAATATCACTTGGAAAACTATAGTTTGTATTGTTCTCATAACATATATGGTCTACTTAATTAGTAAATGATCAGAATGATGATACATTCATTGATGTTAGATTCTATAATATAGTTTCATAGATTGATAGCATGTTAAAGACAAAGATTAAATGACTACTATAATGGTTGTGATTCTTATTTTATTAGAGTGGTTGAGTGTGTTATTTATACTATAAACCTGATATATGAAGAAATGGATATCTATTTGGATGAGAGACTAAATAAATTTGATAGTGTATTGCAGCTATTGAATGGATAGGAAAGTTTGGGCTATTTGATTACGATCTTCTAATTATGTATAGCCTGTTCTAGTTGTGGATGTAATAAACTTTCACTATTTTTTATTAGTGGCACACAAACGTATACGTCAAATATCATGTGCGAATAATAACTTCTTTAAGATTTATCACTTGTATCATATGCTCCTATAATAGGATTTTATTATTCAATCATCTTGTAGAAACCAACTAGCTAGTTACTACAAACAAATGAGTTAAGAATTACATTTTTTAAAAATGTTTTTAATAGTGGATCATTCATATTATGTTAATGTGTTGAGTTTGGAAGTGTATCCCGAGGGTTCTAAGAAGGGACTGATGATATCATCTTAAGGTCTAAGGGAATGGATAGATAATATAATAGCAAGCTTATCTATAAAGGAAGTCCCAAAGTATAAACTTGTGTTAATGTATTTGAAGATTTTTGTAAAATATGCATATGAAATTTGATTATTCCGTTGAATTTAATAGGCATTAAAAGGTTTATGGTGTCATAATAATGAAAAGATTGACTTCAGGATGATGAAAACAGTTAACAGATAATGATGGTAATACGAGTTTGAGATGCATTGTGATTGAGATGCAACTATATTTTAAATATTGTTGGTTAAACAAATTGCATATTGTATTCACAACTTGCGAGCATTTAGGTTTGGTATAATATTTGGTGAGTATGTTGATTGCATGGAAAGTGATAGGAGGTACTAAGGCACCACTTGACTAAAATTGAAAGGAGCTAAACTCATAAATGTAAAGAATGTATGGGAGGCAATATAGCCTTCGAATGAAGGATAGAGCAAGGATATTTATTCCGATGGCAAAGGGAAAAATATATCTTGAGAGGGTTTAATTTTTTTTCAAAGACGCCTGGTTCAATCTGTTACACTTCCACTATGGTAAGAGTGTCACATTTTCATTAGATTGGTTAAAATGTTTTTGGTAAGACTTGAGAAATAAGTCTACATAGTTTGGCTCAAATGTGATATTCTGTTTGTGGTTTTGAGTTTGATAATGAACATGATTGGACTTTTAGTGAATGATATGATAAGAACGATGTAGAGGGGATCAGTTATAAGTTAATATACTTGATTTCATTAAAATATTTATGTATCAGTTAATGTTGATAGATAAAGAAATTACATTACACAGTTGTATTCAAAATTTAAGTTTTTCATTGTTAGTTTAGGTTTTTGATAAGATATAGATTGGTATGATAAGAAATGATTTTTCACATTGAGTATGAAAAAACTGAAAGGACCTAAAGATAATTTGAGTTGTAAATTTTGTTACATGAGATTGTTATACTTAGGGAGAGTTTTATGTGATGTTTTGTGTTTGAGGATAAGGTAATAATTTCAAGGGTTTTTGGTCAAAGGATAATATTTTTAAACAAGTTGGAAAATATAAAAAGAGTCTGCATTATTGAACAGTTAAATGTACTTAAAATTTGCGACATAGGAAGAATTTAAAAGTTGTGAAGGAATAAGAACTCTCATATACACTCTTGGTTCAAAGTTGAAAAATGTATGAGTTTTCATATATAAGTTATAATATGACTAAAGATGTTAATTGTTTTTGTATACACTTACTAGGTTTTATCATCGACTTTTGTAAAAATTGAGTTTTAGTTTGGGTGACAATCAATGATGTTTTCAAGGTTCTATGTTTTTATGTCGAGCTAGATTGTTCAAATTAAGATAGGTAACTTATGTATGTTAAACATGGTAATAAGTATATTAAAGGGATTGAAACAACTTTGTTGATAAAACAAAAATGATTTTTATGATGTGTTATATCATGATATTATTGTGAATAATGTTTATAAGCTTATAGTATACATAATTATTAGAGATACCAACAATTTCTCTTAATTTTTACATGAGGCATATTATGGTTTAACTGGCAGCTTAAACTTGATATGTGAGTGATGCCGTGAAGTTTATGTAATGTGTGATTTAATAATTTTATCTCAATGGAATGGTAGAATTAGGTTTAAAATTAGATCTATCGGTGTTGGGTGGAACTCATATCTATCACAAAATTCTTATAAAGAAACACAGGAAGCCATAGTTCTCAAATTTTTAAGGCGATAATATGTTTTCCTAGAAAATGTGATTCTAGTATTATTTTAAGATTAAGGTTAATGACTCAAGTGCTTATGATTTTCTGTTAGTAATAAAGTGTTCATATTATTGGAGAACTGAGAGGAGTATGTGGGGTTTGATGAATCGAGTATTCTACGATGGTTGATTATTCGTTTCTAAAAACAAAGGAGATAAAGTATGATGAATGAAAATGGTTTATATAGGCACTATAGAAAGAGTATCTTATGTTATTCCACCTAGGTTCCGTACTTTATTATGTGACCACCTTCTTCATTTTGGACATTATTTATGATTTGATTCACTATGCATAAACATGCGTTTGTTAACTCATTTGGGTGGATCCCTAGGGGTGGATTGGGTGTTACGATCCTGCTACGTTGTGTTGGTAGGAAAAGATTATTGCAAAGACTTGATCGTTAAAGATTTGAAATATTTGGTGTTTTTCATAAAGTACTTAACATATTTCACTGGTTCTACATGCAGAACTTGTCTTATGAAAACTTACTGGAGAGATAAAGTGAATATTTGTAGTTTTTCAAAAGCCTTAGGATATATCAAATCATCGATATCATATTTAAGCTATGTCTTATTGAATTGGGGGACAATTGGGTCTAGTTTTGTTGTTATTAACATTTGAGTACAATAATAACTACTTATGTAGCATTTTTAAGTTAGTGTTTCATTATACGTGGTGTATTTTCTCAGTGGGAAGTAACTATATCATTACCTTCTCGATGTTAGATAAGATTATCATCTCTTTATAAGTACCCGATATGTAAAGATCATTTTTTGAAACATTAGTACGTTAAAAGATTATGTTGTGAGAAGAAAATATTGATAAGATCAGTGATGATTTGTACATCTTGAGGGTGTATTAATTAGTTTAGGTACTGTTTTTATTGTAGTTGATGTTGATTCGTAATTTTCTAGTGGTTATGTGTTGAAAGATTAATAATAATTGTTGTGTTAAGTTCCAACGGGTTTCAGTTTAAATTAAGTTCATGTTACACCCCCTAGCTTTGTATTTCTTTAGTTCTTCAATTACACATGCTAGGTCAGATATACATGCCTTAGTTATAAATGCATAATTACCGGATTAAGTGTTGCATTCTCAGTTTGAATCTTAAGTTTCGAGCTATCGAGTATTTATAAAGACTCAAACATAATCTGTAAATTTACAGATTTTATTGGGTGTAGCATAATACCGAGTTGGTCTAGGGTTTACAAACCTAATAGTCCTAGAAATACTAGCCAAGTAGCTTTTAAGTCTCCTCTGTAGGCAATTAGTTTAGTGATCACGCCAACATGCCTTTATACTTTGGAAGGGTATATTGAGTCCTTTCGATGAGGCGTATACATGAGACTCCACATTTAGATCATTTGGTCTTATTATCGGTTATTAGTAACTCCCACTATTCAGTCAGACTCTCTGCATTGAACATTTATTAGCATATTCAGTATTCTCTTTCAGCATGTTATAAATTGGTCATTGCATCAAGTCAGCTCAGAATTCAGTTTATCATGTCACATTATTATACATGCTTTTATGCTTATTCTTTTGTGTTTTATTTCACTTTTACTCTATCCTACAACTCAGTAACTTTCAAGTACTGACGCATACATGCGCTACATCTTCTCGTGATGTATTTTCAAGTTCTCAGCATCCATATCACGCATAGCTCGATTTTCCGATCTCCAGTTCAACAGATTCATTGGGGAGTCCTTATTCTCTGTGGACAACAGTCATGAGTGTAATTTCAGTCTGTACTCATTTAGTTTTAGTTTTTGCTAGATTTAGCTGGGGCTTGTCCCAGTATTTCTAGTCTAGTTTAATGGACTATTTCATACATAGTTCGATTCACTTTAGTAGTGAGTTAATATTTTTTTTTGTTTTAAACTCATTAGTTTTCATATATCTATTATTTAGCGTATGGTTCTTCTCATCTTTTAAGATTTAATTATGGTTTAGCTTCCGCATATGTTTATTAGCTTTAGTATGCTCATGATCAAACCAACAAGGTTAGCTTGGGATCACTTGTGATTCTAAGTTCCATGTCTGTGTCTCGAAGGTAGCTCGGGGCGTGAGAAAACATTGTATTAAAGCACTAGGTTCAAGAGTCCTAGGATGTCTTAAAAAGTTGAACTAAGTAGATTCCTTTTCATGGGTATGAAGTGCACCACACTTAATGAGAGGGAAGTTATGAATTGTTTCGGAAAAACTTCACCTTCTTGTTATTCTTATCATGCGAAAGGTATGATATAATTCCATTCTAACTTGGCGTTGTGTGCTTAAGATCATGCCTTCTCGTAGAGTTTAGGCATGGAATGCTAATGTACGTAATGCTAGCACAGTTTCTCTAGTACCACTTAAAGAAGTTTAAATGTATAGTTTAAGAATGCCAATTAAGCTTTTGGTTCAGAGTATGACCAACCAGAACAATCAGCAGGTTCTATTTCGTACTAATAGAAATGACCGATAAGTGGCAGCATATTTTCTTATTTTGTTAGGATGATTCTGCTAAATATTTTAGGGTCGCAAGTTTTTAAGGACCAAGAAAAGTTCATTGATGAGGTAAAGAAATTTTTTTGTGAGATGTAAGTAACTGGTAGTGACAGGTGAGACTGGCATCCTACCAAGTCAAGGATGTTACTCACATATTGTTCACTCAGTGGATAGACAACATATTTGACTTTGTCTTTTGTAACTCTGCATTGCAGTCCAATTCAATGTAAGTCCAAAAACTCTTTCAGAACCTTTCTCAATCTCTACTTAAGTCAGTGACCCTGCTATAAGTAGATAGTTATACAGAAATTGCCATGTCATAGTCTCTCAGAAACTCACCTGAACATATCTAGTAGAGTTAAAAATGGTAAACTCCGATGTCATTCTAGGCACTGATTGATTACACTCATGTTATGCCTGAGTCGATTGTAGAACTAGAATTTTTCATTTTAAGTTTCAAGACAAACCAATCTTAGAATGGAAGGGTATTAGCTTAGCGCCGATGGGTACACTTATTTCTTAACTTAAGGCTAGAAAGATGATATCTAAGGGTAATCTTAATCATCTAGTTCGGGTTAAGGATTGTAGCCTTGAAATCCTAACTCTTAAGTTAGTTCCAGTAGCCTTTGAATTTCTAGAAATATTTCTAGTAGATCTTCCCAAAGTTCCTCCCGAAAGGGAAATTGACTTTGGGATTAATCTCCTTCCAGATACCCAGATTATTTCTATTCCTCCTTACATAATGGATCTACAAGAGCATAAGGAATTGAAAGAGAAGTTGAAAGGCCTTCTAGATAAGGGTTTCATCATACCTAGTATTTTACCATGGGGTGTACCAGTGTTGTTCCCAAGGAATAAAGATGGTTCTCTCAAAATGTTCAGTAACAATAGACAGTTTAACAAGGTCACAATGAATAATGAGTATCCCATCCTCAGAATTGATGACTTGTTTGACCAACATAAGGGTGGTACTCACTTCTCAAAAATAGACCTCAAATCGGGTTATCATCAGCTAAGAGTTAGAGATAGTAACTTTCAAAAAACATCATTCAAAACTCGATATGATCATTATGAATTTGTAGTTGTGTTGTTTGGACTAACTAATGCACCTAAAGATTTCATAAATTTGATGAACAGAGTGTTCAAACAGTACTTTGACTTGTTAATTGTCATCTTCATTGATGATATCCTCGTTTACTCTTGGAACAAAGAAGAACATGTGAGTCATTTGAGAATTGTTTTACAGACTCTTAAGGATCATCAATTATTAACTAAGTTTAGGAAATGTGAATTTTCGTTGCAAACCGTTGCTTTTCTTAATCACATTGTATATAGCGAAGGGATTCGAGTGGATTCGTACAATAAAGAAGTAGTGAAAAGTGTCTCAAACCTACCTCTACTACATATATAAAAACTTTCGTAGGTCTAGCGGGTTATTATAAAAGGTTTATTGAAGGATTCTCCTCCGTAGCCTCTATATTGACTAGGTTTACTCAGAAGATGGTCAAGTTTCAATTGTCAGATGATTGTAAGAAAAGAATTGCAGAATTGAAAATTAGATGACTACAACTCCTATCTCGACTCTACCGCAGGATTCAGATGGGTTTGTGATATATTATGATGCATCAAGAGTTGGCCTAGATTGTGTGTTGATGCAGCGAGGTAAGGTGATAGTTTATGCCTCTAGACAACTTAACATACATGAGAAGAACTATCAAACTCATGACCTTGAGCTTGCTACAGTGGCGTTTGTACTCAAGATCTTGAGACACTACTTGTCTGGTGTTCACGAAGATGTGTTCACTGATCTTAAGAGCCTTCAATATGTGTTGACTAAGAAAGAGTTGAATCTTCGCCAGACGAGATAACTTGAATTCCTTAAGGATTATTATATGAGTGTGAATTTTCATACAGGTAAGGCGAATGTAGTAGCAGATTTTCATAGTAGATTATCTATGGGTAGTGTATCCCATGTTGATGAAGAAAGGAAGGACCTAATGAAGGATTTTCACAAGCTTGCTCGCTTGGGAGTTTGCCTTATGAGCATATCAGATAGCGGTGTAACAGTTCAAAATAGAGTAGATCGTTTTTGGTAGTGAAGGTTAAGGAAAAGCAAGATAGTGACTCAATCTTGCTTGAACTTAAGGGTGCAGTCCATAATCAGAGAGTGGAGGTTTCATCCTAAGGGGGAGATGGTGTACTTCACTACCAGAGTAGATTGTGTGTTCTTGATGTGGTTGAGTTAGATAGCATATTCTTGCAGAAGCCCATAACTATAGGTATTCTATTGATCCATGTTTCACTAAGATATATCTCGATCTACGAGAAGTCTATTGGTGGAATGGCATGAAGATAGATATAGAAGATTTTTTGAGTAACTGCCCAATTTTCCAGCAAGCCAAGGTAGAACATCTCATAGCAGGAGGTATGACTCAAGAGATCGATATTTCTTCTTGGAAGTTGAATGTAATCAATATGGACTTCATCACACCATTACCCTTTACTTGCAGGCAGCATGACTCCATTTCGGTAATAGTTTATAGGATGACTAAATCATCTTGCTTTTTAGCAGTCAAGACTACAGATTCGGCGGAGGACTATGCCAAGCTTTATATCAATGAAATTGTGACGTTGCATGGTGTTCCTTTTTGTAACATTGCATGGGGTCCCTTTGTCTATCATTGCATGGGGTTCCTTTTTCTATCATCTCATATTGAGGTTCTCACTTTACCTCTCATTTCTTGATGTTATTAAAGACAGGTCTTGGTACTCAAGTTAACCTTAGTACAACATTTCATTCAATGACAGATGGGCAGGAAGAGCGTAACATTCATACCTTAGAGAATATGTTAAGAGCTTGTGAGATCGATTCCAAGGGTAGTTGAGATAATCACCTTCATCTTATTGAGTTTACCTACATTAATAGCTACCATTCCAGCATATAGATGTCTTCTTATGATGCTTTATATAGGCATTGATGTAGATCTCATGTTGGTTGGTTTGAAGTAGGTAAAACAACTTTAATAGTGCTAGATTCAGTCCTTTATGCTATGGAGAAAGTGCAAGTCATTATATATAGACTTAAGACAACCTAAAGTCGTTAGAAATCTTCTGGAGATGTAAGGAGAAGGGAACTAGAGTTCCAAGTTGATGATTGGGTTTTTATGAAGGTCTCACCTAAGGGGTGATGAGATTTGGAAAGAAAGGAAATGTTTGTTTTAGATTTGAATGCCCTTACAAGATCATGAAAAGGGTTGGCAAGGTGTCATATCAGTTAGAGTTGAAAGAAGAATTAGCAGCAGCACATCTGGTCTTCCACATCTCACTCATGAAGAAGTGTGTGGGTGATCCAGTCTCTATAGTGCCAATGGAAAGTGTGGAGGTGAAAGATAGTGTTTCTTATGAGGATGTACTAGTTGAAATTCTTGACTATCAGGTTAGAAGGTTGACAAACAACGAAGTTGCTTTAGTTAAGGTTTTGTGGAAGAGTCAGTCCGTAGAGGGAGCTACTTCGGAAGCAGAAGCAGCCATGAAAGCCAAGTAACCTCACCTCTTTCTTTCCGATTCCACTCAACCTCTAGGTAATAGTTGCTATTAAGTTTTCTAGTCCTTCATGCATGAAATAAGTTTTAGAATCATGTTCTGTTAGTTTGTACTTGCATTTTTAGTGTAATTGTGTGTACTCGGAACTCAATTCAGTCTGGAAATCAGTGCTCAGTTTAGTAGTAGGGTTTGCAGCTGCCTCCCTCTATTTTAGCTAGTTTATCCTTCATTCGAAGAAATGTTACCACGGGGGAGATAATGTAACACCCCATAGCCAGAAAAGACCAAAAACCATCTTCACATATAAAAAATCTGCAGGTGCAACCAATGGTGATATCGACTAACCGTAGCCTAACCGATGGTCCATCCGGCACAATTATTGATAGGATCAGAAACTCCCAAAAATTTCAATGATTTTTCCTTGATATTGTATTTTCCATCATTTGATTGATGGACCGTCTTATATGGTCTTCAACTGAAGACGCGTCATGTAAACAACTTTTCTTATTAGAATTCTTTTTAACTTAGGACAATGTTTTGTTAAATAAGTTGTAAAACCTCGTTTTTGAGGTTTTATTCTATTACTACTTTCTTAGTTTTGTTGTTGGAGTTTTATTTTAACACTTTGACATTAATTCAAATTTCCAAATTTGATTTTCAATTGATTTTTGTAGTTTCAAATTGAATTTCTAGATTTTCTTTCAATTTTTCAAAGTAAATTTATATTTTATTATTTATCAACCATGAATTATTCTCTTCAATAGATGGTTAACTAAATACACAACTAGGGTTGTGCGAAGCATGGGTGATTAACACCATAAACCTTGGTTAATAACAATTCTCGAATAAGTTATTCGATGCATTGACAAGTCTTTTACTTTTAACGAGTGCATGCCTTAAAACTCACCTTATTTCTACTTTCCGGAACAGGGAGGTACTTAATATGAAAAGAAATATTAACTAATATTTAGTAGGAGCGAACTAATAGCTAAGCCATATATAGAATATGATGCTTAATCAGAAGTAAAGACAAGGGTTAGTAACTTAGACACACGTAGCCAGACCAAAGTATGGGGTGAAATTCTCTAAATGTAGGTCCAAGGATTTCGAGACCTAACTTATCACATTGAATGCAAAACAATAGGTAAGAATTGTAATAGCTAGGAATATGGCGTTATGAACCTATTAGGAACATCTACACCCTACATTCTCTCAAAACTTGATAAATACCAAAACAATTACTCTTGTTACTTGTTTTATTAAGCAATATTGAAATAATTTTGTTTTACAAACCCTCCCCCCTTTAATTACACATTTTCGAAAAGGTCTTGACTAACTAGTGGTAATCGTACATTGAAGCTATGTCTAAACCATTTCCCTCGTGGGATCACCTACAACCTCATCGTTGGGTTCTTTACTTGATACGGGCGCTTATACTTCTTTAAGAAATTGTAATTTTGAGCGTACTAAATTTTGACGTTGCTTCTGTGAAAGTTGATTTTATCTTAATTTGATTAAAATTACTGAATTTTAGTCAATAGTTACCGATTTTACTTTTTTCTATTGTTTCTATTTCTCTCAGGTCTAGCTTTAGTGTATGCCAAGTAAACGATATGAGGAGAACCAATACTGCCATTTGATGCTTAACTAAACCATTGACTCAGAAGAATGAATAATCCTAAAAACCCAACAAGTCTAGGAAATGGGATGAATCACCATGCTCCACTATTAGTTGATGCTCACCATCAAGTGGTTGCGGAAAATCTGGCTAATGAGGCTTTGAGAATGTTGTTTCCCATCCCACGCCCTCAATAATTCTATAGAGGCAACATTAACATCATTAATTCTTGTTGGCCTCTTTTCCTACCTCCTCTACCGCATGATCACACATTCGTGTTAACTAGTATCTTGATGCAAATGCTCACTGCAAGCATTTTTTTTCAAGGCTACCATATAAGGATCCATATGGTCACATCGCCAAACTGAGGTCGGTGTGCAAGAAATATATAGGGAGGAAATACTTGGATATTATTGTTATTGGGTTGAGTATTCCATCTTTCACGAACAAGAGAGGCTATAATATCGTTTACTGAGTTGCCAAATAATTTTATCTATACCTGGAGTTAGTTGAGGGATGTATTCCTAGCACAGTGCTACCCGGTTTCAACAAAGCTCAAGCACAAAGAAAGAGTGAACAACTTTATGGCACAACCTGCTGTGTCAGTGAGTAGCTCTTGGGACAGATTTACTACATACGTGGGAGGTGTCCCAAACCACCAAATTGATGATGATTCGTTAAAAGAGTAATTATATCGGGGACATGATTATAATAATATTCTTATGGTGAGTGTACATATGCGAGATGCAGAGAAGTCGGAAAAGTCTCTCGGTAAAATAGTGCTTGGAGTACTAGGAAGTCGGAAGCTGGGAGAAACACTTTTGAAGGGAAAACTACACACAATCGATCCATATATGATATTTGTGAAGAGATGTCTCAAATAAGAATTGAGTTTAGCTTGATATTCAAACATATCACTTGAGGAGTAGACAAAGTAGATATAGTTAATTCTTTTACTAAAATCCCACCACCAGCGGATGGATACTTTTATGAAGAGGATACTTATGTAGTGAATAATAACATAGGGGATTTTTGACCGAACGCCCAAGGCTCCAATGAGGAGAATTGGTTACAAGGTCAAGGAAATTAAGTTCAGAAATATGGGAAGTTTTATACAGAGGGCCATTATGTTCGAGATACAAACTACAACCATGACAAAAACATCAACTGGGGTAACTATGGTAACAGAAATGATCAAAGTGGTCCTTATGTTCGGCCTCAAAATTGGGAAGTTTTTCCATGATATGGCTGAGGTAGTATGGCGTGAGTTGAAGATATGTCTTAGAAAATGATGAGGAGGTTTGATGCTTGTGTTCAGAACACCAAGGACATTAGAGGTGACTTGTCTAATATAAGGCCAAAGTATGATACACATGCGTTCTCTATTAAGCATCTTGAGTTACAAATGGCCCAATTGTCCACTGCTATGAATCCACAACAATCGGGCACTCTTCCTAGAAATACCATTCAAAGCCATAAAAATGATTGAAATTGCATGACAATCACTATTCCAAGAGGTAAAGAAATCTATGATTCACCTATGCTATCTGTAGTAGAATATGAGATGAGAAAAGATGAAGAGGTAGTGGAAGCAAGTGGTGAATTGGTGGACAATGCGTTGAAAGAAGTAGAGGTAGCCCAAAAAGTGACCTCTATTCCTCGGCCACCAATATCATTCCCTAATAGATTGGTGAAGAAGACTGAGGATGGTAAATAGAGGCATTTAATAAATATCTTGAAACAACTTTCTATGAATGTCCCTTTGATAGAAGCCTTATAGTCAATGCCCGGTCATGAAAAGTTCATGAGTATATGGTTTATTTAGAAGATATCGGTAAGTATTGAGGATGATGACTGAATGCAACATTGTAGTGTAATTTCTACAAGGTCTCTTCTGCAGAAGAAAGAAGATCCAAAAACATTTACTATTCCACGTACCATTGGTTTGTTACACTTTGATAAAGAACAATGTGATCTTGATGCAAGCATAAATATCATGTCTCTCTCAATCTATATGTAATTGGGTTTTGTGACCCAAATCCCACAGCTATGTGGTTAATGATGTTCGATCGAGCAGTGAAGACGCCTATTGGGATACTACATGATGTGCTCGTAAAGGTGGAGTCATTGATATTTCTATCTAATTTTGTGATTCTTGACTGCGAGGTGGATTTTGTGGTGCTTATTTTTCATGGGAGGTTGTTTTTTGCTAGTGGTCGCGCCTTGGTTGATATGGAAAAAGAATAGATTAAGTTTAGCTTCAACCATGAAGAACCAACTTTCAACATTTGTAGGTCCATGAAGTAGAGTAGTGAGGTCTAAACGGTATATTCTATATCCAACAAATTGAGAGCGGTGTTGAGGAACTAGCGACAGTGATCTTGTATTTTGAGAGTGATGGTATTGAAGAGTATGGGTCTTAGGTTATGGTACTTGAACGAGGTGAATTTTGGTAAAAACAAAAAAAATTTGGAGGTAGATATAAAGAATAGCGAGTCTCCACTTGTGAGACCATCTAACGAGGAGGCACAAAAACTAGATCTTAAGACTGTACCACCTCATCTGAGGTATGTATTCTTGGGGAGATATGACACTTTGCCGGTAATCATTGCATCAAGTTTGAATCTGCAAAAAATAGATTGTCTGGTAGAAGTGTTAAATAGGTTCAAACGAGCCATTGGTTTACTCTTATGGATATTATTCGGATCCCACCCGGTATTTGTTAACACAAAATCCAACTCGTTTCCCATCACAAGCCATGTATTGTGAACAAGAGACATTTGCGTCAACCTATGCAAGGAGTAGTGCAGAAAGAGATCATTAAGTGGTTAGATTTTGGAATCATATATCCGATTGGAGATAGTAGTTGGGTATGCCCTATTTATTGTGTGCCCAAAAAGTGGGGAATGACAGTAGTGTCAGATGAGAGGAATGATCATGTTCCGATGAGGATGATGACTACATTAAGTGTTTGTATGGATTATCGGTAAATGAATGCATGGACTTAGAAGGACCATTTCCCAATGCCCTTCATGGATAAAATTTTAGATAGACTCGCAGGAAAAGGAAGGTATTTTTGCCTGATGGTTATTCGGGTTACAATAAAATATCAATTGCGTCGGAGGATTAAGAGAAGACCACCTTTAGTTGCCCATATGGGATGTTCACATTCAGTAGGATGTCTTTTAGGTTATGTAATGCACTGGTCGCTTTCAGAGATGTATGAGGTTTATATTCTCCGATATTGTGGATGACACTATTGAGGTGTTTATGGATGAGTTTCAGTTGTTGGCGAATCCTTTGACCAGTGTTTGAGTTACTTGGTCGAGGTTCTCAAAAGATGTGAAGATTGTAATCTTTTCCTAAATTGGGAAAAATGACACTTTATGGTGAAAGAAGGTAAAGTATTGGCCACACATATCAGAGATGGAAATAGAGGTTGAGCGAGCAAATGTGGAGATTATAGAGATACTTCTTCCAACCATCTCTCTAAAAGGTGTGAGAAGTTTTCTGGGACATTCAGTCTTTTACCAGGTGTTTATTAACGATTCCTCAAAAATTGCACTTCCTCGTAACTGAGTTCATCTCTCCTACGCATTTTAACTGCAGAACTATTCGAATTTGATCACTTAAGTTCTACATCTTTCAATTTTCTGTACATACAAAACATGTAACACAAACTTGAGATAAATCCAAGGATTTTATGAAGATCAAAATATCATTGCTTAAGATGTACCCCAATTATGACGTTTCTGAAATGATCTTATTTTCTCATTTTTCTTACATCTTTGCTTTTATAAATCTAGGCTACTTGGCAGAACCACAAGTTGATGGACATTATAATCATTCGGAGAATTAGTGGTTGTTGGCATATATACTATTAACAATTTTTCTTAAATATTCGTTTATGGTGTCTGTTCACTTATATAGTAGATGATATAGTGTACAGAGCATTGAATTACACAGAGAGGATTGAATCTTTTCTTGTAAGTATAAAGTTTTATGTTCGCAATATAAAAGAGAAATTTGATATGCAATGGTACGATTGTAGCACAAAATAAATTATCTAGACTATGGAAATAGTATAGTTCAAACTTGTTGCGCAAGTGCAATTTCTATGTATTCAATAGGACCGAGTAGAGCTAGTTGTCTTCGACTGGCTGGAAAAAGCATATTCTCTAAACTATTAAATGTACTTATATTCTTAATCATTGTACGAATATTGTGATATGTGTACACATTATTTATCATTTTTATTTTTTAAAAGGTAAGATTTTGAGATGGGTTATATGCTTGGTAGATTGGATAATAGTAATATACATTGGTGAAATAATTAATTAGTTTATAGAAATCATGCCTAGTTATAGAGATGATTGATATACCTTTTCAGAAGCGTATATATTTCATCTTGTCAAACCTTGCTATTGGATTATGAATTTGAAACATAAAAAAAAAAAAAAAAATTGAAACATGAAATAAGATAAGTAGTACTGTAATGGAAATTAATTGTTGTACAAAATTCATCAATAATTTATTTTATTTGTTAGTATATGTAATCTATTTCACAGGAGCTCCTTATCATTGAGGTTTTTATTCTTACAAAACATGTCACATAGAGTTAAGAGATATCCAATAATTTTATCAAGTTCAAATTCAGATAGCCTAAGATATAGCCCCCCATTATGATGATTCTGAAGCGATCTTCACTTCTAATTTTTATTACGTTTTTGCTTCTCTAAATTTGAGATACTTTGAAGGCACACAAGTGGATGGACATTTTATTAGTGGGAGAATTAGTATTTGTTGGGATATAAACAATTAACTATATATTAATATATATAAATTATTATAGAATAAATATTTATTCAGTTTGAATTGATCATATATTCATTTGTGGTGTTTGTTAACTTATATAGTATATAATATAGTGTGTAGTGTTTTAGCTCATACATAGAGGATTAAATAATAAGTTATTTAATGTGTAAATTTTTTGTTCACAATCAAGGATGGAAATATAGTTGAAACTTCTTGTGCTACCTCATTTAAAATGTATTGAGCAGGACCAAATGCGATAGTCTTTTTAAGGTGACTGACAAAAAGATATTATCTAAATTGTTATATGTATTTGTATTCTTAATCCTGATATAATTGGATGATATATATGTGTTTGTGAATGTACATACTATCATTTTGATTTATTTAAAAAGATGAGATTATGAGACTGATAAATATGCCAGATAGATTGCATCATAATGATATATATTGGTGAACTGTCGATTAAATTCAAGTCTTGTTATAGAGATTCATTGATATGTGTGTTTGAGAAGCGTATAACTTTTCATCTTTGTCAAACTATGCAAGTGGATTGATGAAGTTTATACATAATATAAATTAAATAGTGTTTTAAAGAAAATTAATTGTTGAATTAAGTTTGTCATTAATTTAATTTTTTAATTAGTTTTTTAAATCTTCACATGGAGAAGTAAACATGTATTTTCTGGACAATTTCTAAATATAAATAAAGGAGTGTTATTACGAATTTCTAGTAGAATGATTAGTAATTTATAATGCTAAGAATAATTCCGATGTATGTTAGAATGATCTAGAGTTAGGGAGATGTTAGTGGAAGGCTATAATTTAATATATCCTTCCTTAGAAGCCAGTACAATACATCCTTCTTTTGTAGACTAGATAGAGTTCTAAAAGAGTTAGTAGATATTCTTTTCAAAAAAAATAGAATTTTGTAGACAAGAATTTGGACTGAAGTTCAAATAAGTAGTGAATTCTAAAGTACATACTATTTACTTTTAAGCCCATAGGAACTAGTATAAATAGAAGGGGCTCTCATTTGTAAATCATCACTCAAGTTGTAAAGCTTTTTTCGAAGTTATAAAAGCGTTCTTCCAAACATCTCAAATCTTTCGTAGTATTTCTTTGTATTCTTTTAGTAATCTTAATTTTAAATGCTTGCTAAAAATAGTGATTTACTTTTAAAGCACCGTACAGAGCATTAGTGAATATTCTAAGTATGTGAAAATGGGGTATCAAATTGGGGCTTCGTACGAAAGTAATGGCTAACAAAGGACATGTATGTGCCTCTAGTGCCACCAATTTCAGGCAGGATGGTGGAAAGAAGAACTGCAAGAGAAAAACACCAAGAGGGCAATAAGAAAATGCCTCTCGACCCCATACAAACAGAGGCGCTAACATCTCATCCATCATTGACCATTAAATCAAGTGATGATGAACTTCGCAAGGAGGTCATTGATGTAATGGGTTGAGTTTTAGTGACGTAGGCCATGGAAAATTTGGTCGGCACATTAATGTGGTCGTGGGCAAGTTAAGACTCTTGATTAATTTGAATTTGAGGAAATCGACAACATTTGGAAAAAATTGGGGGGGACGCCAATGGGTTGAATTTTAGATGAATAAGGCCATAACATCCTTGGAGTTATACATCACAGAGGCATTTAGAATTATCATTACTATAAGAGATGAAAACATTAGAGGAGGTTTTGGAAGTGGGAGGATCATATACGTTCGATCTAGAAAGGGAGTCCAAGGTCAATACTCCCAAGATACCTATGTTTAAAGGCGTTCATAACGCAAAATATGTGGACAACTTGTTATTGCACTTGGAGAAATACTTTAAGTGTAACCGAGTGAAGAAAAATGAAAAAAAATCAACACCGTTGTGTTGTATCATACGAAGATTGAAATGCTATTTTTGATGTTTATTGAGTCGAAAATAGGAAATGGACTTTGGACAATCAACAAGTGGGAGTTATTATGAGTTGAGTTATAGAATGCTTTCTTCCCAAACAACGTCATCTATGTGGCAAAGTACAAGTTCAGGGATTTTAATTAAATAGATAGCACACACAGATACGTGAGGAGTTTACCATCCTCCCGCTCTGATACGCTCAAATTATACTTTCCTAAAGAAGTATAAGCGATCGTATCAAGTAAAGAACTCAATTGTTAGGTTGGGATTGATCCCATGAGGAAAAAATTGTTTAGACTCAACTTTAGTCTACGATTATGTCTATTTAGTCATGTCCTTTTTGAATACAACTAATTAAAAAGAGGATTTTTGTGAAACAAAATTGTTCAATTATTTTTATGTAAAAAAAGTAGAAAGATTAAAATTTTAATGCTTATCAAGTGATGAGAGTAACTAGGGTTTAAGTGTTTCTTATCGGTTCATCACACGCTAATCCTAGCTATCACAATTTTTTTCTTGTATCTTGGATAGAAAGTGGTAGATTATATATCTCTAGTTCCTTGGTCGGGCAACTAGAGAATATCACTTCCAATCTTAGTCCGGCTACTTGTGATTAAATTATTAACCCTTCCCTTTTACCTCATATTTAGCATCATATTCAAGTTACCACTTCGCACTAATCGAAAATAGCTTATTAGAGGGTATACACTAAATCTATGTTGATAATTTTTTTTCTATCAACTACTTCCTTGGTCCAGCAAGTAGAAATAGAGAAATTTCTAACGTGTACACTTGTTAAAAAGACTTCTAAACGAAAGAATTATCAATTTATGCAAGAACGTATTCTAGAATTGTTATTTTGCTATTTTTAACTTGTTAATTAGCCATGGTTCCCACAACCCTAGTTGTGGATTTATTTATCCATGCCTAGAATACACAATTCATGGTTGTTAAACAACATTTTATGTACTTTGATATGTTTGAAGAAAATCTTGAAATTACACATGAATTAACAAAAAAATCATAGTAAATGATTACAAAAACTTGATGTAATTCCCCAAATCCCAAGTTCAACTTCCAATAAATAGAGTATGAAAAATCACAAAAAGTCTAACCCCAAAAACGATGTTTTTAACCCTTTTTATAATAATAAAGTCCTAATTTAAAAGGAGTTCTTAATAAGGAAAGTTTATCAAGAAATACGTCTTCAATCGAAGAAACCATTGACAAACCAGCGATTGCCTCTGTCGGTCCATTCTTAACATCTTCTTTAGTCTTAATCCTTGAACCTTCTTTTATCCAATCAATGGAAATGTATCACGGTCCATGGATACACTTACGATCCGTTGATGCCTCCGTCTTTACACACTTAGTTTTTTCTTCAACTTCGGGTATTAGGACTAATCTCTGATTGGATCGATGGTTTGCCAGGAAGGTCCATCAGTCAGTCGATTGAACATCGATTATTACGTAGCCCCATACTTTGTCAGAATTCCCCTAGTTGCTTCCAGATACTTGGACCTCCAGTCATCGTCTAACACCTACGGACCATCAATGGAACGACGGGCCGTCGATGGCTTCCTGGCTCACCACTTCTGCAAAATCTTTTGCATTTCTGTTTTCGACGACTTTCCTGCAAAACATAGATAAAAACCATTAAAATTACTACAAAATGGACATAGATAAAAATCATTAAATTACTACAAAAAGGCCCTAGACACACACTAAACTTAAGGAAAAGATTCGAAAGTACCGTTAAACCACAGTACATCAACACCCTTAACTTAAATTCGTTGTTTATCCTCCAGAGACATACGGCGAGTCACCGCAATTCCTTTGTAAAAAACTATCCTCTACTCTTTTATCACTTGCAAAGTCACCAGCTCTCCAATATCCATCTAGTTTCATCACTTCAAAATATAATCTCTTTTTTCACACGGTGGTTTCAAATTTGAATATGAGGATCATTATTCAACACTCACACTCAAAGCAAATTGAAACATAATTGATACTTGTCGCCATAGGCTTGCCCTTTGATACGCTCAAACTTACTTTTCAAATAGGAAGTAAAGCGGCCGTGTCAAGTAAATAACCCAACTAATGAGGTATGGATCGTTCCCACGAGGAAAATAGTTTAGACTTAACTTCAATCTATTATTACTATTGTTCATTCAATTATTTCCTTGGAATTAAAAAATCATTAAGGGGGGGGGGGTTCAATTTCAAAATGAATGAAAATAATTAACGAAATTAAAGGAGACAACTAACAGCTTCAAATGTTGGAGTTTAATCAATTAATAGAAGTAACTAGGGTTTACATGTTCCCTACAGGTTCATAAAATGATAATTCTAACTATAACAATTCTTTCATAGTATCTTGCATGCAAAGTGATAAGTTATGTATTTCTTAATCCTTGGTCCGTCATCTTGAAAATTTCACTACGCACCTTGGCCAGGCTACGTGTGTTGCTATACTAACCCTTATCTTTACCTTATATTAAGCATCATATTCGATATTTGACTAAGTTATTACCTCGTACCAATCATTACTAGCCTAAAAGATAGTATACACTAAATCTTTGTTTATAATTCTTTTCCTATTATCTATCTCCTTGGTACAACAAGTAGCATTAAGGCGAGTTCTAACATTGGTCATCCGTTAAAAAGACTTCTAAGCGAACGAATTATCAATACATGCAAGACACTAATCTAGAATTGTTATTTTAGTTAGGTTTTACCTCATTATTCGCTTATGGTTCCCACAACCCTAGTTATGGAGTTTAGTTACCCATAGTCATAATCACAATATTCAAATATATGATATAAGAATTCATGCACATACATCAATGAGAAATAGTAAAATCAGAAAGTTTACTTGATTAATCAACAAAAATCACCAACAATCAATTATTGAAATTGAAGAACAAAGAGTCTATCAAGGAGTCTAAAAATAATCAAGGGTCTAACCTCAAAAACGATGTTTTTCGAACTATATATAAAAAATAAAATACTAATTAAATAAGGAATCTATTGGCTTGAAATCTGTCAAAATGCGGCTGCATCGACGGACCTATGATATGGATCGTCGTGGTCACAACGGACCGTCATGGACTCTGTTGTCCCATACTTGTTATTTTAGTTAGGTTTTACCTAATTATTCGCTTATGGTTCCCACAACCCTAGTTATGGAGTTTAGTTACCCATAGTCATAATCACAGTATTCAAATATATGATATAAGAATTCATGCACATACATCAATGAGAAATAGTAAAATCAGAAAGTTTACTTGATTAATCAACAAAAATCACCAACAATCAATTATTGAAATTGAAGAACAAAGAGTCTAGCAAGGAGTCTAAAAATAATCAAGGGTCTAACCTCAAAAACGAGGTTTTTCGAACTATATATAAAAAATAAAATACTAATTGAATAAGGAATCTATTGGCTTGAAATCTGTCAAAATGCGGCTGCATCGACGGACCTCGATATGGATCGTCGTGGTCACGACGGACCGTCATGGACTATGTTGTCCCATACTTGTTGAATTTCTTTAGATACTCTCTTCATTACCCTTGACGGCAGATATGACAGATCGTCACAGGCACAGCGGTCCGTCAAGGGTCTCCGTTCCAAAACACTTGAAGTCTTGGAATTTGGGTACTGGGACAACTTCTATGATAATCATGACGAACCAGACAGACGGACGTTCATGGCTATGCTGGTCCGTCACACACTCTGTAACCCCACAGTTGGTAAGACTTCTCCATCTTTCTTCAGCAGCTGCACTACGATTCCACCTGCGGATCGTCACGGGCACGACGAACCGTCACAAGCTCCGTGGGTGGCAGTTTTCTATATTTCTTGTTAAAAAACCTCCGCATTCATCTTTTAGATATATTTCCTGCAATTAAAGAGAAACTTAAATTAAAATTAGTACAAAAAGGCTTTTCGACCCACTAGACTTAAGGAAAAAGCATTAAAATTACCGTGAAACCACGGTATATCAACACCCTAACTTTAAATTCGTTGTTTGTTCTCAAGAGACGCACTATGACTCAATACAAAATCTTTGTACAATAGTATCCATGTTTATCCTTCGCAATCATTTGGCTATCAATCCCGATCAATCTCATATTATTTATGCATGCTATCACTATAAAACTTGAATTATATGAAATCAGGCCATAACACACACTCACCATGCACTAACGCCTATCCTCTTAAATTTTTCACCGAGGTGCTAATATATTTGGTTTTGCAACTAGTGTCCTCACTTCAAAACAAAATTCTCATTTTTCACACAATGATTTTAGTTTTAGTATAAGGATTAATTTTTAACTCTTACTCTCAGAAAAAATTCACACTCACACATACATATTGCCATAAGCTTGCCCTTTTTTTCACTGCTTTAAGTTCGCTATACAACTCTTTGGATCACGATAGAACATTCTTAGCTTGCAACATAGGCTTAGGGTCAGGTAGGGTATATATAGGTATACTTTAGTGACTTTTTGACCTCCTTGACATGTCGGCTAAACATACAATTTTCTATCATTTTATTTTGCCCAGTTTCTCATATTCTTTAACCTTGCTATTTTCCCTTCTTTCTTCACTTCCGTAAGTGACTCTCTTCTTTTCTTTCTTTTATTTTTTGTATTTTTTCTTTACTTTTCTTTCAACTAATTCTTGAGTCACTTTACTTTTATTCTTTCTCTCTCTTTGTTCTTTCAACCCCATTTTCCAGAGCATTCATCATAATAGCCACCCTCAACTCATGGCATTAGACGTACTCATTTTTTGCTTTTGACATAAACTGAGGTTCACATGTCCAAAGAGGAACCAGTACCAACACATTATTCTCAGAAAATATCAGTTAGAGTGAAAAAGGAAGGTATAGCTTAAGCTCAAATCATTTGGATAAAAGAATGATAAATTACATTTGGTTTTCTTTTAATTAGTCTTAAAATGGGCTATATTGAATAAGGGCCTCTGATCCTTTCCAAATTATCTATTACAACTTAATTATAGCAGGACTAACAAGGCAAGTTGTAGCTCAGTACAAATAGTGGAATATCCAAATCTTCCTAACACTAACTTGACATCTCATTACTCTACCAGATTATCAGACACCTAGTTCGAATTTTAGACATAGGGTCATGCAGTGGTGTACCTCTATGTAATGCTTAGAGCCCCATATTTCTTAATTACTATGCCTAGTCATGCATCATTTTCCATTCTATTAGGATATTATTTTAACAATCATGCTTCAAAATTAAATTATGTACACAAGATATAGACATGATGGTTCAACAGAAAAAGTAATAAGACACTTAGTGAAAAAGAACATAGGCAAGAAAACCCCAAAAGAGGATAGTGAATTGGGCTACACAAAATTCACCCTAGCACTCACTTTCCATTTACCCCACCCCCAATCAAAAGACATGAAATTGTCCCTAATGCATAAAAAATAATTGAAATACAAAAGTGGTAGGTGAAGCAAACCTGGGGCGCAAAGCGCCGACGATCAGATTTTTGGAGCTAGATGCCCCATAAGCTAACTCTATTTGTCTCATCTGACGTGTCTCCTAATCAGAAAGCAAGGCTCTCCTCGCAGCATCCATCTCACGGCGCTCCTTCTTCTGTGCTCGAGCTTCATCCTCCTTTGGACCCCTACGCCACTTGCATGCTCTCGAGGAGAGGTGGTGGAATCTCTGATGTGGAGAATAGGGCCGCCATCACTGTGTCTTCAGCAGGCTCTGCAGAAGGGGAATCAGAATCAGGCACCCTATCCTCTAAGATCATGTCGATGTATGCGCGATGATTGTCGGCCGCAGCCTGAAGGATCGACACATCCATCTGAGGGGCTGGTCGAGCTAACACCCGCAATTTAAAAGCGTTCAAGCGCTGATGAACCTCTGCGATCTTCCGTTCTATGTGCTGGACCATTCCCTCTCCAAGCGCTCTTCTACCTCAGCAATAGACCTCTGCATCCAAGGCTGGATGTGATGAAGAAGTGTACCCATCTCTGCCTCTATTTACTGGACCCTAGCAAGCGGGACATGAGCGGAGAAAAGGACTGAGCGAGAGGACCACGGGGCAGTGCTACTACCCTGGATAGACTCGACTGGGATAGTGGCAGTTGAAGCCGCAAGCGTAGCCGTGCGGGCCTATGCTACCGTATCAGACTGATTTTCACCAAGTGGAGGCAACTCTTGACGGGGCCCTCTTCGTGTAGCAAACTCATTGGCCTCATCCTTGATAAGGCCGATATCAATAGTGCCTAGCGGGGTCTTGAGCTGATCAACGTGTCATATAGGCACACCTGCAGACCTGCATAGAGATAATATCATGCACGGGAAAGGGTAAGTACTTTTGACCTTAAAAATCCTCCCGTGCAAGACCGCTTGTAGAAGCCAAGCAATATCCACCTGAAACCCGGCTGTCAACCCCATTATCAGTATTGCTCGATCCCATGTGACTATATTATCTGCAGCTGTGGGGGAAAGGCAGTGGTGGACAATCAACCACAAAAACATCGCCGTGAAGGTCAGGTTAGCCTTCTTGATGGCTCCTTTTGGCTGGGTCACCCAGTCAACACCCTCTCCATCAACGGATAAGTGCAAGGCCATCTACCTCTTTGTGGTCTCTCTCAGCGATGGCTCATGCAGGAATTGGCCATATTTGACAATCTGCCATCGGTAGTCAAACTTGGAAGTGATAGGGGTCCGGTTAACATATATATTCTCGCCGTAAAGATACAGGCGGATGGCAGGCATGGAGATATCAACCTTAATTCTATGTACGGGACCTGCTCAAACGGGGCCTGTTTGGCAGGGGCCGTTTGCCTATCTATTTGTGATCGGAAAGTCGCAACGTAGGAGGCATAGAATTCTCAGACCAACTATTAACTATAACGTCCCAACGGATGCGCTGTCT